>WTSP01026738.1:0-48751 GCA_025331215.1 Actenoides lindsayi | reverse complement strand
GTGCCCTCCGCCCCCCGGCCCACCCTCGGCGCTCCGGCGCCCCCGCCGCCCCCCAGCAGGCCGGGGCCGCCCCCCGTCCCGCCCGTCCCCGGCGGCAGCGACGAGATGCCGCGGCTGCCCCAGAGGAACATCTCGCTGGGCTCCTCCTCCGCGCCCGGCGGCGGTGGGGGCCGCTCCGGACCCCTGCCCCCTCCGCCCAGCGAGAGGCCCCCGCCGCCCGTCAGAGACCCCCCCAGCCGATCAGGTAGGGAGCCGGGGGGCTGCGCGTCCTGCGCGCGGCGGGGCTGTGGCAGCGACGCGCAGTGGGAGGAGGTGCCGGTTCATTGCGGAATGGGGGCGTTGTCGGGTTGCCCAACGGCAGCGAGCCGTGCAGGTCCCGCCGGGCAGCTGCGGCAGGGGCGTCCCTCCCTCGCCCGCTGCGGTGCCCGCGAGGGCCGGGGGAGCAGCGCCTTTGTCGCCGGCGCACCTGCTGCGCACGGGCGGCAAACGGTGCTGCTGGGCACAAGGGATTCTGCGGTTGGAAATGATGGTTTATGGGCATCGCGGTGGCTTAAGGAAAGTCGCTGTGCATTGCCAGCCTGCTCACGTGTACTTCTGCACATCTCAGCAACTCTGGTCGTAATTACTGTAATTAAAAAGGGTTGCAAACAGGGGGTTTCCCCATCGTGTTCTTTGATGCAAAGGAACTGTTTTATCTAGCTGCTGATAGGTGACAACATTTGCCTTCCCGAGTCAACCAGCATGAGTTCATGGTGGCATTCTTGTGAATGGAGGTTTGCAGAACCTGACCTCCTGCGTGTTGGGAGACACAAACGCAGCCAAATACAAATTATTTTAATAAAAGACCAAGCTAACAGCTGTTAAATATAATGGCAGTTGTTACAGCGTGACTGTTGTTACTTACTATATGCAGATTTCAAACGAGACTAAAAACGGAATTGTCTCCTTTGAGTTATTTCATAATATACTTTGTCCTCTGTGACAACTGTTCATAACTTTCAAGAATTGCACACCATAGGCACAAACAGCCAGGCCCCGTAGCATCAGGAAGGTAGAAGCATTGCACGGAAGCTCATAGAGTTGCTTTTCATTTTGGAATAACAATCTGGAATCATGTCATGGGAGCTTCCACAGGCGACAGCCGTCCCTGTTGCTTTCCGGCTTCTTAAACCAGCCTGGATCTCCTACAGCGTAGCACCTGCAGCAGCTGTGCTGCTACAGAAAATACTGGCCCTGAAATAGTGCTTTGTGGAGCTGGTTGCCTGCCCAAAGGATAGCACAATGCCAGTGCAGCCTGCAGTAAATAAATCAGAGAAATCTTGTCCCGTCTGACTGGCAGCATGGATCAAAGTTGCAGAGAGCATCTGTGATTATTCAGATGCTTCCAAGAGCTTGTTCCATGATGTCTTCTGCTTCCACTGCTGCTTTCCTGGTTGTCTCTCTTCTGAGGCAGTTTGTTTTAGCAAACCTGCGGTACCTTTCTTCTGGTGTAATAAAGTAGAAGGAAATTATAGCAATAAATTATAAAGGTAAATACTGCCATTCTGTGGCTGTTCAATATAGATGATGGGGTTTAGGGAGGTTTAGAGAGAGAGCAAGCAAAACCGTTCTCAAAGTTGCTAAATGCTTCTCATTCTTAGAAACAATTCCCTGAAGGCAAACTTTAGTAAACTGTAAAAGAAAAAAAGGGGGAGGGGGGAGAAATGAACCCCACAAACTACAGCACATTTCTGGATGCATGTTTCAATACTTGTTGCTTGAAACCCAATATCTGCTGCTCTCTTTTCCAAAATGCACGTCTATAGCTAGGTTTCATCAGGACAAGGAAGCATTTCATAAAAATGAACATAATTGTCAATTGCCCAACTGTGCCAAACAGAGGTAGTGAGTACTTTGAACACGCATAGCCCTCCACACCCTCTGCTTCATCTCCTCATGTCCTAACAATGGGTACCTTTCTCCCTGGCAGTAGCAGCTTTCTTGCCTTTGTTTACCAGTTCCTCTTGGAGATGCACCCTTACCCTGCCCTCAGGACAACCCTGGTCCTGTGTTATGTGGGCTGTGCCTTCGTATTTGACCTGTTGCATCACCATTCCAGTTAGTCAGATACACAGACACTGAGAATGCCAGTCTACGTGTGAGGTCTGTTTCCAGTTTAGCAGTAGGTGGATATGCTCCAACTACTGAAATACCTGGCATGAAGCACGTGTGTTTATAAATGAGTGAGCTGATGCCATGCTGCTTAACCCCGCAGCTCCTGGGCTGTGAGCCACCACAGACCCGGGCTGTGAGCCACCACAGACCCAGGCTGTGACACCCAGAGGGGACCACACCTATGGACAAAAAGCCTCTGAGGGTAGCAGAGCTCTTATGCTACATGTCCTCTTGCCTTGCAATGGTACATGGAAAGGAAATGGGCTATGGTTTGGACCTCCACAGTATCCTGAATTCTAGCTGTAACTTCTGTTCGTTGTGGCCAATGTAATTTAGAGTGATTTAAAAGTGACTCCAAGGACCAGAATCTCTACAGAGGCTTCTGTAGCTGAGGGAAATTGGAACATGGGTACTGAGATATATATGGTTAGATATAACTTGCTTCCCTGAACTCTTCTCTTCAAATCAGCATTGATTCCCTAGTGAGCCCTGGAGAGCAGGGAATTGGGTGCTGAAGGTGATTCCCTCTCAGGGCTGAGGGTCCCAAGCCAGTGCAACCTCTCTGGTTTGCTAGCGGGAGGCCATGGGATGCAGGCAGCAGCTTACCGCCAGCAGAACAACCCCTGGTGCAAACTACATACGTGTGCTTGCCTCTTGTCTTGCTCCAGGCCCCCTCCCACCACCTCCTCCTATAAGCAGGAATGGAAGCACTTCAAGGGCTTTGCCTGCCACTCCTCAGCTGCCCTCCCGGGCAGGGCTGGACAACCAGAGAGGTGGACCACGACCACCGCTTCCCCCTGACCGGCCCGGCTCGGCAGCACCGCCGCCACCACCACCACCTTCATCAGCTGTCAGAAATGGCTTCCAGGATCCAGGTGATGGTAAGCAATCCTCCCAGTTGTTTGCCTTTGATAGAGACTGTGTAGCAGCTTTTTGCCTTAATATGTCAAAAAAGGCTTGGGATAGAGGATTTGTTTCTAGTGCAGACCTTCGATTTCTGACCAACAGAAGTGTCATTTGGGTCTCAATTAACCTTCCTAAGTGTATGTAAGTGGAGTAAATATGCCAGCGTAGAGCAGAACTGCAAAGTGGCCAATGCAGTCTCCAAAATAATCCTTTGAAAAATATCATGAAAAAAAAGAAAGGTATTCACCATGCTTTCCTTTGCTGCAATATAGAAATAAAGCCTTAAAGGGGTTGTTTTGACTTTAATACGAATTCAAACTGTAGCTGCATTAAGACCCTTAAGAAGTCAGAATGATGACTCAAAAGCTGAAAAGCAGATGAGGAAAGAGATTGTCAGAACGCTGCTTAAAATGTCAAGTATCTCTCTTGTGGATAGTGTTTATTGAAAAGGTGAGGTCCAAGATTGCTCTGCATTTTAAAGATTCATTGTGCTTTTCTTTTAAATTGTTTTCTATTTGCAAAGTATAGATAAACTACCTAGCTAATTATGGAAGGCCCAAATTGGTATTTCTGATATTCATAAGGTTAGAAAAAGCAAGCAGAAAATAAAACTGTCATGCTTTTGAAGCATCTTCACACATCACATAAAGCAAGTGGGTCACAGACAAATTTTTTCCTCCACAAGTCATTTGCAGGGTTCAGAACCTGCAGCTCCTTTACACACTGGTTTCTAGTTGCAACAATTGGGAGTAAACATAGCAAAACTGGATCACAGCAAATAACCATGTGTACATCTGCTGGGCAAAACTTGCTCAGCAGTTCATTACATTATGCAATAAAATATAACAATATTGCAAGAAAGTTATGGTTGCAAAGTCCTGAAGCAACCAAGTGAAGAAATGGCAGAGTTTAAGATAGCCCACACCTTCTTTCTTGGGCCTCCAAATTCAAGTGCAGAACAGAGCTCCATAAACATTTCCTGTTATTTCAGTGAAGAAACTGATCAGCTTACTTTATTCTTTAGAATCCTATATACTCAGTAAGTACATCAGTAGGGCCCCTGTAGTCTTAAGAGGTATAGATTCAACTGATGTATTTTTCCATTTTTGACACTAGTTACATACAGTTTTCTCTGTCATCATAAATTGTATCATAATGGCCCCAAATTTTCTTTCTCCTTTATAAAAATTAAAAAAAGAAAAGCCACTGCTCTAGGTTAGTGTGCTTTTAATGATGCTTTTGATCTTTGTGTATCAACAAAGTATGAATATCAGAAAACTTTACCCAGGAACAAAAGACTGTTCTGAAGTCGGAGATACTACATTTCCAGTAATACATATAGATATATATATATACACACACACACGTATGTGTGTGTGTGTGTTAAAAAAACAGATCAGTTACAGGTGGAAAGGAATATAGCACTTACTTCAGTGGAATTGTGTCCCATTTTCCTGATCTGTGATTTCCATTAAATTGGCTAAGTGATCAGTTCAAGTTAATAAGAATTTTCATTCTCAAATTAACCTAAAGCATCATCTTCCCTGATTTCCCAGTAGGATACAGGTTCAATACTCAGCTATTTAAGCATTTTGCAATATAAAACATGTATTAAACATGATATTAATGTCAATTTATTTTCCTGAAGCTGAAAACTAATTGAGTAAATTTTGTGGGATTTTTTTCAGATGAGTGGGAAAGCAGATTTTCTTTTCACCCTATATCTGATTTGCCACCTCCAGAGCCATATGTACCCATGAACAGAAGTTATCCCAGTAAACTAGCAAGAAGTGAAAGTAGAGGTAAGTTTGTTCCACCTCTGCTATTGGAATTCCAGTGTATCATCTTTAAAAAAATGCAGATGGGGAAGAGACTGGATGCTGAGCTTTCAAAACTCCTCAGACTAACAGCCTGGTCACCCTTCCCCACTGCACATAAAAAGTTAAATGCAGGTTCGTAGGCACAAGCCCTCTTACTGGAGGGGGGAATTGTTTGGGCTTTCAGTTGGAACATGTATTGTAAGAGACCACCTCTGCTATTTTAGTCAGCCCTTCTGCCACAGGCAGCCAGAACCACAAAATCCCTCAGGACTTCCTCATCATTTCCCACCTATATTAATGCACATTTCATTTATTCTTGTGCCAACATCATCCATGAGTTCCTCCTTGGTGAGTTAAAACCCTAATATTTTTTAAGACAATGGTCATATTCTCCTTTCAGCTTTTGTTTTGCTGGGATGAATAAATTGGGATGTACTACACTCTACTTCCAAGCTGTGTTCCCTCATCATCAGGGTTGCTTCCGTATATATTTTAGTTTGATTTTGTCCTTTCCAATCAGCATTACATGCTGTTCCAGTTCAGATCTCAACCATGTCTTCTACAGCAGCATAAATGTTTCCTGTCTTCATTAGTGGTATTTTGCCTGATACACCCAAGGATCAATTTACTTCTTTCACAACCAGTGACTTCGGTGGCTCATAGTTATCCTGTAATCATCTGTACACTCAGATGTTTCTCTCTCTCTCTCCTGTTTCCAAATGATGAGGTTTTAGTTTGGAGCAGAAATTCCTGTTAGTCTCTGACCCTTCACTTTGCCCTGTTAGCTTTCATCCGATTTGTATTGCTCCGCAAAGAAAGGTAAAGTAATATATATGTTTCTTATGTTTCCTTTCATGAGTTTTCAATGAAAATCTTCATCCAGAGAAAAGCACGAAGAGCTTTGAAATGTTACTGTATTTAGAGCCTGTCATTTTCATTGAAACTTGCATGCACTGCAAGTAGCACTGAGTATTTTATGTGTTCACATAGAATAGTAGGGCTAACAAGAGCTATCACTCTGTTTTGAGGAGACAAAGGACTAAAATACATATGCTTTCCAGACATTTGGAGATAGTGTTAGTTAAAACTTCCTTTTACACTATTTAAAGTTCTAATGATGTTTAATAAACTAACCGGAAACTCTGTAAAGATGTTTTTAATAGAATGGCTCAGCAAGAAAATGAGTAGATCTTCACCAGTTACTGAATTAATGGCTTGGATGCAAACTCCCACTTTAAAAGAAATCAGGAGGAGTAACACAGAAAACTCTCTCTCTCTCTCTCTTTTAGGTGGTTCTGGCCGAAAAGAAAGAGGTGCCCCCCCACTTCCACCTATACCAAGGTGAAATGGGTTCTGACCCATCTTTGGGCGACATCTGTTCTCAAGTTTCCTTCGAGTCAGCTCTCCTGTCCACATCATTGGAAAGTTGTCTCTTTTGCTTATTTCCACTTTTGGCTTGTCAGCTGGAACAAGCTCAGTCTCTATTACAGAAGTAATAGATGCATCTTATGAACTGTAGTTGCTCAAAGATATAAATTTTATTTGCTTATGCTGCAGGCTGTCATGAAAGGCATTTTGTGGACCATAGTGCATCATGCTTACCTTGACCAGCCCTGTCCCTTTGAGAGCTCCACGGGCAGTCTGGCTTTGAATTTATGAGAGCTGGAACAAAGCTGTTTCATTCACTTTGGGTACAGTGGCTGTAATATTGGAATGGTAAACTACAATCTATTTTCTGTTTAAAAAGCAGTTGCTGGGGAAAACTCTGTAGACCCTGGATCCTTCTTTGCATGCCTAACTTGGCCTGTCTGCTTCTGCAAGCCATAGACCTACTACCTGGTGACCAAGAGTTCATCCTAAACCTTTTCACTTCAGCTTAGCCAAGCAAATCTTACTTTAAACAACAGATAGCACATCCTGTCCCCAGGATGGAGTGTGTCTCTCCATGTTTTTATCTGTGGAGAATCTTCCAAAGAAAAGCACAAGTAAAGAATTCATCAGTATAAAAATACTTTTTTTTTTTTTTTTATCCCTTTTTCCTTGTTTTTTAATAGTGTTATGCTTTTAGTCACCTAATTCTTTCCTATTGTGATGTGGACCAACCCACAGTCATCTGTGTCCTGAGTTATTGTAATGCCCTCTACCTGAGACTACATGCGAAGAGTCCTCAGAAAGTAGTCTTGGTGCACATGCAGCAATTATTGTTGTTGCAGGCTCTTTCTGTAAAGCATCGCTAACACCAGTGCTCCACAGACTGCTTTCCACTTGTTTCTTTGGTACAATTAAAGAATGGATTTTGACTTAAAAAGCCTCCCGGGGCTTAGGTCAACAAGTGTCAGGGAGATTGTATTTGACTTGTGTTACAGAAGAGCAGCTGAGGTCAAAAATGTGTATAAGAGAAAGCCCTTTGATGTAGTGAAGGTGGTTTGGAGTTTGTGCATTCAAGTGGGAGCATCAGCTCCAAAATCCACTCTCTACACTGGTTCAAGAGAAATGGGAAGATTTGGCCTTTTGAGTCTACCGTGAAACCTGTTCTGTCAAACTTTGCTGAAAGGAGTCTCCGCAGAGAGCTGCAAGGCTTACTTTAATAGAAGAAAGAGTAAAGTATTCCAGTGTTGTGACAATTGGTTAATAGGTTTAACGGCTTTTGAATTTTGTACGTGAGAAAAGAGTTAATTGTATGAGTGCATTTTACAAATAGATCTAAATGTATATAAAATGCCTTTGTAAATTAGAGGAAGATTATAGTTCTGGTTTTGAAATATTGCTGAACGGTAGGTCTTTAATTGGACTTCTGAAGGTTAGCTCTGAAAAATGTCTCCTGTCTCCTCAACAGTTTCAGTTTCTTCAGCGTACTCCTTGGGATCCCTACCAGGCCTATATCAGCAGCCATGGTTCAAAGGGTGGTGTTCAAAGAAAAAAAAAAAGAAAAGGAAAAAAAAAGGAAACAAAACATAGTCATGTGTGTTAAGAAGATGTTTCTCTAGCATGGGAGATGGGATCCTAAGTACACTCTGCAGCTCAAGAGAGGTCAGTCTTTGAATATCTAGGGAGTTTAACCAAAGAGGATCTGGACCCCACTGAAGTGTTTGTGCATAGGGCTTTTTGCTCTGTCAGTGGGTGTGAATGGGCAGATCCCCTTTCTGCCCTACAGCCTGGAGAGTCACAGTGAAGAGGATGAGACTGAATTGGATCTGGCCAGATCAAATTTAATTTGGCCTTTTCAGTGTTTGTTTACAAAATCTTGTTAGCTGTGATAGCATTTGATTATGTACCTTTTTTTACATTTTTATATCTAATGACCTATTTTGAGTTACTATTTATGGTCTTGAACCTGCAAGTAAATGCGCAGGCGCAGGGATGTATCTACATCTAATTGCAGGATCGTGGCTGTAAGAGTTTCTTAAACAGATATTAGTGGGACCTCCATGTGACAGGTGCACCTTGGGATCAAACCTAGCACTATACTGAATCTGTGTATGTATTTATGGATGTCATTTAAACAAAGTGCCTGTCTCTTTGAGATATTATTATGTGAATAGAAGTCCAAATAAGATTTTTAGGATAACTTAAAGGATAAATTATTGTATTCATGTTTTTAAACTGAAGCACTTATAACTTTCTAAGGAACAACATTTTGAATTTAAGAATACAATATTTTCAGTACCTTGACCTGCCAAATCCTTATTAGTATCCAAACAGCTATGCAGCCACAACAACAACCAAAAAAAAACCAACAGAAAACCAAAACCAGAAAAAAACCAAAACCAAACAAAAAAAACAACCCAGCTCTGGAAACTGTACCTATTTTCTACCTTACCTGCTCCCAGAATGACTGCTTTACTTTAAGTCAATGGAAATGCTGCACATAGTTCTGCCAACTGTCTGCGTCCTTCAAAATATCCTGTATTTGATCTTTTGTGCAAGGTTTTCTGACCAGAAATTCTGGACCACTACCAAAGACTTGGCAAAGCACCTTCAGTCCCACTTTAATGTGCTGTGTAAAATGCCCTCAGTCAACAAGCCAAGAAACCTGAGCTGCTTGGATTTTAGCACTTCTTTGTACTATAGAAACCCCTTCAGAATTGATGTTTGGCATATATGTAAAATAGCTTAACGGTGCAAAAAGAGGTACTTTTTTTCACCTAACAACAACTTTACAGTTTATACCTTTTGTTATGGAAGTCCCTCGATATATCCCAGAACAATGCAGCATTTTATCGTTCAATTTATTGCTTCATGTGTCAGTACCTATTTACAATATGATCAGTATTAATATTTATTTCACTATGAAGTGTTAAAAAAGAAGAATACGAAACAGATTGAATCAATGGTGCCTTATGACTTTTTTAGTCAACTTTTCTGTCTCACTAGAAAAATTAATAGGTGTTGCTCTCTCCTCCAAGTCCTAATGTATATAGTGCCTACAGTAGCATTACACAGTGTTTGAGCCAAGTCCTGCCATTGTAATGTGCTCAGTCTGCTAACTTCAGATTGAGCTCAGTGTATGGAGAGACTATTGGATCACTCTTTAGGTGAGGTGTAAGTGGGCACTGGTTAGTCTCACAATCAATTGTTGGTATTGCTCTGGAAATTTAACCCTTTCCCAAAACCAGTGTCTCACATTGCTGTCCATACAGCCCAGGTGACTTAAGCATGGCTCCATAAAGAACTCCATTTGATTCACTGCGTGCATGTAAGATTTACTGGGTTTGTGTCAGTGGCATTTTATTATAAACTTTCACAGCTTAAACCGTCTTTTTATGTCCTCACTAAGGCTCACATTGCATGACAACAGTCATAGATGTTAATTTTTGTTTAATTCAAGTCAGTAAATAAAATGGGAATAACTTTTGTACCATGTGACAATAATTACTGCTCAGTACTTTTGGAAGAAAAGCACGTTTTATGTCTGTTATGATTTTTCTTCACCAGCCATTGAGGGAAGTTGATTAATGTTCAGAGTTGTTAAAGGAAACTCAGCTTGTGATTCAGGAAGCATGTATTTCTGTAAATGAACTACTTCTTAAAGAAGGTTGCAAAGTTCTTGTTTAGAAGCCCACATTTCCCAACACTAAAAGAATCATGAGAATGATATTTTATTTTTTTCCTGCAAGACTGAACTGTTAAAGAAGTTCCATAAATTGTCACTTAAAAAACTGGATGGTAGTTTCTCCTTGCAGCAACAGCTGTTTACATGTCACTTGTTGAAATAGGTCTTTATTGGAGCAGAGGATGAGGGAACTAAGCTGCTATCGTGCTTCATGTATATTGTAACACAATAATTTTCTTTGTAGAAGTATGGAAATAGAAAGGGTACTTTTTGCCTTGGAAGCAAAAGAATGGATTTGAATGATCAAACTGGGATTATTTCAAGTAGAATGTCAAATGTCAAGAGACCTAAAGGGGGTCCCTCTGCCACAGGACCATGGAAAAGAGATGATTGTTCAAGGAAATAAAAAACAATTGGCTTAATTGTACCCACTGGAGTACAAATTACAATCTAAGATGTGCATGTATGTAGTACTACATCACAACAGTGTGGACACCATTGCCTCACAGTCAGGTGCGAACAACCTGTTACAGCGGTACATTGACTCTGTATAAATTTACGTTGTATGAACTTTAATCTTTCAAACAGTATTCACCAGAAAATAAGGAGAATCTTTTAACTAAGATATCCAGTAACATATTATGTGTAGTTCATGGAATGATTCTTCATGTACATTGGGAGAAAACAGTGGTCTTGTAGCCTGTAAGGTGGAAGTGTCTGGGCCATTCAATTAAAATGTAAACCCAGAGCACTGGTAAAAAGGAGGGTGTTGGAGTTACTCAGCAGAAGCAGGGCACGTGCATATGTTCTCAGTGAGTGAGTAGGTGGCAGGTAGGTAGGCAGACTAAAAGAAAAAAATGGAAACCGCATGTCTTAAAAAAGAGAGTAACCCTTCAGTATGTTGCCATTTTGAAATACAGTTTGTCTGTAATAAATGTTCTTCAGCATAAACTAATGCATGCAAAGGAAGACCTCTAAATTTGGACTTCCAAAGACACACAAGACTATGAAAGAGAGAGAAACATAACTTAAAACATAGGCTGAGCAGTAAGTAACATGTTTTTATCAGATGCTTAAAGTTCTAGCTTTTTATAAAACAGTAATATAGTTCTGTGAATATTTTTTTGCTTAACATTTATTTTGTATGTGATTTTGATCTCCTTATTTTTCTGTCCTATGCCAAATAAATTTTACTTTTAT
This sequence comes from Actenoides lindsayi, assembly GCA_025331215.1. Taxonomy (NCBI): domain Eukaryota; kingdom Metazoa; phylum Chordata; class Aves; order Coraciiformes; family Alcedinidae; genus Actenoides; species Actenoides lindsayi. The sequence goes on along the minus strand of WTSP01026738.1, from coordinate 37,618 downwards.
TTAATTGGTGGTGCAGACTGTTACATTGAGAACAACAGTTGCTTCCTTGATAGAAACACACATCAGTTTTAGCAGGATTGTACCAGCCTGGAGGGAGCTGGGATGGGTTGTTCTCCTCGTCTCCTTGCACAACAGCATAGCCGTAACGCTCAGAGCACTTTGGGCCTCCATACAGTGACGATTAGACACCTTTAGATAAGGAGAAATAAAGTTTAGTTTAGGATAAAGAATGATTGAAAATATGTGGTCAGTGACGCTGTAGATGGCTGCTGTGTGAGCTATGGGCATTGGCTGTTAGCAAGGCAAGCTAGGCACTTGCCGTGGGGAGATGACATGGAAAGTCTAGTTAAGCACAGATTTTATTCCTCTTACCTTAGCTCAGCAGAAGGCTGCTGGAAAATATCAAAACAAATGAAACAGTCCTTTTTAACTTGGGAGTCCTTTTTTTGATCTTGGCTATTAACAGGAAGTTCTACCTCAACATGAGGAAAAACTTCTTTCCCGTGAGGGTGATGGAGCCCTGGAACAGGCTGCCCAGAGAGGTTGTGGAGTCTCCTTCTTTAGAGACTTTCAAAAGCTGCCTGGATATGATCCTGTGTGGTCTGCCCTAGGTGGTCCTGCTTTGGCAGGGGATTGGACTCGATGATCTCCAGAGGTTCTTTCCAACCCCTACGATTCTATGATTCTGTGAATCTGGACCAGGTATATCACAGAAAGGCCCTTTGATAAAAGTCCAAAGGAGGCTCAAATTCAGGTTGCATTTCCAGCTTCTCAGAAATTAGAAGGGTCATTTAAAATCCTGAGCTAAAAGCCCTATGCTATAGCTCATCTATCTTGTAAAGACTCAAGCAACAGGTTTATACATATGGTGGATCCTTTGACATCTGTGGGGACTGCTTATAAATAATACATTTTTACAGACTGACTAGGACAGAGACCTTATCTTTCTTAAAAGGCCACAGACACTCATGGTACCCTAGAAGCTCACCAGTCCCAGTGCCTGGGCTATATAAACAGAAGAGCCATGACAAAGGGCAGAGACTGGGAGTTCGTGAGCTGTGGAGGAGCTGACTCGGCAGGCTGAGAGACCTTTGTTTGCAGGTCATGGTGGCTGTAGCCTTGAATGAGAACTCAGTGGTATGAATCTAATGATCGGCAGCTAGTAGGACTGTCTATCTGGTATTTTACCAAAGGAAACATGTTTCTTTCTGGTTTTCAAGAAATTAAATTACTTGCTTGACTTCAGGGAGAGGGAACTGTGCTAAGCATGATGTGACCTAGTCATAACCACAACATAGTCCTTCCTCCATTTAACTCAAAAAATGCTGTTGTTTAAAATAAACCCACAGTCTACATTGTACAACAGTTCTGACTGCGCCCTGCAGTTACAGGAAGGCTCACGTGTTGCACTCACCACACACAAAAATATCCATTCTTCTGGTCATGGTTCAACAATTTCCACTGATCTTCCTGCCTTGTATGCACAAGCTGCTCCCTTCTGCCCTCTCACCTAGCCTGACTCCCATTTTGTGTTGAAAATAGTGAATTGGTTCTAGCTAATTCTCAATTTGGGGGCTAAATATTGGCCCATACATCTCTGTACAACACTTAATGTATTATTTAATTTAACTAATGAAACAGATCAAAAGCCTTCAGGATTTGTTTTTCTGTGGCTAATAGCAAGTATGATGAGCAATCCTTAACAGCTGTTTCTGCTATCTTATGGTTCTCTGAGAATTACTCAAATATGTAACATGATGTAAGCCTGATTCCAAGTTCCATTTTCTGTTACACTCTTAGAGGTCCTGTACATTTTATTTTACACATAATGAAACTGGGTGGTTTACACTTTTAGAACAGCTCATCCTTTCCACTTGTTGAATAGGACTCTCTGTGATCCTCCTAAAAAGTTGATACTAAGTCTTCCAAGCTGTGAGGATCTGGTGCATACACTGGCATGCCAACTTCTAAAATCAGACTTTTTCAAAAGCAAAAATGTTTCACTCTACACATTTTTACTTCTGTCTACAAACAGAGCTGTGCGTGGGCTCCATTCTGCCTTTCAGTTATATCACAATAAAAATTTTGCAGAGCACGAGGGCCTCAATAATCTTTTCTGTACCCTGTGGGTTGTTATGTCTTTGGGGTATCAGTGCTGCTTGGACTACATGTGTTTACACAAATACAGATGGCTAATCAAAAACTTTGGTGAAGCATAAAAGTAAACAGGATGGCGTTTTGTCTCCACACTGTAGGTACTGCAGCAGCACTGGGGATAAAAAGCAATATGAATAATTTCTCTTTCCAATGTGAGCTAGTAATGCCTCTGAACGGAGGGGTTACATCCATTGACTATGGTACAGGTCTTACAAAGACTCCTCTCAGCAGAACGACTGTTTCACATTGTAGGATGATGTACTTGATTTCATCATTAATAACTTGTCTTTTCTGTAACTCCTGAAAGCGTTCCTTTAGAAATTAAGATTTTAGCATACCTAAAAATTTCAACAGCAGAAATAATCCTGATGAAGGGATGACTGACACAAAATTACTTTGATTAAAACATAGAGAATAAATTGTGTGGCTGCTGCTAATGCTACCTGTGTCCAACTTCAATTTGCCTACTGGACAAAAACATCAGTTCAGATAATCACTATTTCAATCTTAAAACATGTATTTATGGCTTAAGATACAGCTTCTGCAGAAGCTACATTCAGAATGTAAAGTAGAAATCTATCATGAATGCTGTCTGTGATATTGTCAAACTTTCTACTCCACTACAATAGGGCACTTCTAATTTTCATGATTTTTCCTTTCTGGTTTTACCATTCCTTTTTTTTCCCTCAAATAAAAAATATTTCTTCAAGAATGCTGGGGTTTAGCCTACATAAATACCTTTCTCATTTTGAATATAGGACTGTTCTTGTTATTTAATTTTTTGCTAGAATACAGCAGAAAACTCAGCCTGATCATCTCTAAGGTAAAGGCAGGCAGAGGGGCTGAGGATGGAAGAGCTGTTTGTTGCTGTTAATCTTTCGCCAGAAGAGGAACCGCTGATCCCGCTCTGCAGCTGGGGAAGAGCTTTATCACTGTGCAACTCCCTTTTCAAAATCATTCCCTTCCCAAAGGGTACAGCTTTGGGTACGTTTTACATTTACTTGCATGCACAACTGTTTGGCTCCAGGCTTGTGCAAACACTGAACACCGTACCTGATAAGGTGCATACTAATTCCCTTCTGAAAATGTCTTTCTGTTCCTTCAAAGATGGATGTTTAGGTAGTTCTTTATCTCACATCCTACCTGACTTGAAGTAAGCGTGTGAATATGAGTCTTTCCTGTTCTCTTTCTAGCAGAAATTTTAGTAAATTCAGAGTTACTGGTGAGTGCTCGAGTGCCCTGTTGAGCAGCAGAGCCCTTGCAGCTGAAGGCCAAGCAATCGCAACCTGTGAGAGCAAAAGGCAGCTGAAGTGCTCAGAGCACTTGTGAAAAGAACAAAGTAAAGGCTATGGGTGAAAGTTTAGGCTTGAAACCCAGCCTCTGTCATATCTATGTTGATACTGGCACTAGTGTACCTTGTAAATAATGTCCATTGTGCTGCTTGTCAGAGACTGCAGAGTCCATTAGTACTTTCTGTGCTGCCTGAACACCAGCCCTTGCTGCAGACTGCTCAAATCACCTGTTGAGAGGTTTTTTCCTCCCTATGTAAAATAGAAACTTGCACTTCTGCTATTTGGCCAGGAGCTCGGCTTACTTACGAAACTCAGGAACTTTGTTTGAAAACCTATAGATATTCTATTAATTTCATTTAAATACATAGTTTATTCTTCTCAACTGTACCTGCAGAACTGCTGCTGCACCTTGATCCAGACACCTATCAACTGTGGGGTTGGTACATTTGCTCCAGAGTATTGATGAAAATAAACAAAAATTCTGCTGTGTATTTTAAGAGAATCATCACATACCCTCCAGAACAAGACCTTCACTCCTCCCTCTCATACACATGCTGGCCACTCATGTAGCAGTGGGAGCAGAAATTGTAAATTCAGTTTTTTAGTTGCAAACATTTCTAATACAAGTCCAAATATAAGCATGCATCAGCAAATTACAACATTTGTATGTTTGTATTTGCTTTTAACTAAGCAGGTGGGAATAGCCATGGTGTACCTCCAGCCTAGGAATTTATTTCTCTTTGTGCTGAGAAATACTCTGCCTCTGATGCAGGAGAAGTTTTGTGTCCTGTAAGTTATCTCAGCTTTGCATTCTAAGCAGTCCGAGGTTCAATACTTTAATGCAAGAGCATGTTAGACAATCAATTAACAGCAAGAACATTCCCTGCAAGCCTCACCAGGCAATTTTATTTTAAACTCTTATTTCTAGAGCTGTTTTGTTTTATTTTTGTTTCAACCAACTTTCATCTCCCCACCCCCTGCTTTTTCATAGAGGAAAATTTTTATTTTTTTATAGAAGTCTCTAGTTTCCACAGCAGATGACAATTAAGAGTCCAAATGGCATTGTTTGCCAAACCTTGCTGAAGCAAATGGGTGAAATAAGGGTTTCCCTGAAGTGAGGGGCTTTGCTCAGGGACTGCAGGTGGGTGAAGGCAGCAGGTGTGGGCACAGATCCACAAGCGCTGACTCAATTGTAAAAGCTCATTTCAAAACCACCTTTGCTTTTGAGGCTGGCAGCAGAAAGGTAAGGTCTGCTAGCCAGCTGGCTTTGCACCTTTTCTTCCTCTTCCCACTAACTTTTGGCTTTGAATCCCTGACTCCTTCGGGGGTTGCTGGGATTTCTGTGTACAGTGGCTGTGTGCCAGCTGGGCAGCAGGGTGGTGGGTGGCACAGAGAGCACTAGGTGGCACCTGTGGCTGCGTGGCTGAATTTTGCCCAACCCAACTAGGAGAGTGTCTTTCACATCGATGTTAAACCTTGGGGTTATGTCCATCAGAAATGTTTCACTACTATTTAATTGCTTACATGATAAGCAATTCATAAGCTGTGGTCCTAATATGTAAATGCTGACAACTTTGATTTGGTTTTGGTTACGAGCATACAGCAATGTGTAGGTCACGGTTTCATGAACACTACAGATCGATTCACTCTTGGTACAGCAGTGTGTTCACTCCAGACACATACAGCCTGATCCTCCATGCAGTTACACAACTCTTAGGCAAGTAAAATTCCAGTACTGGCAGAAAAATGATGCAACAGAATAACACGTCTGACTCTGTTTCAGTTCAACTGAAAGCAGTGTGCTATTAGACTTAAAGCCTTTCATAAATAAAGTTTAGCTGCATCTGGAGAAGGAGGTCAGAATTAAGACAAAATAACTTTTTTACTGAAAATGTCAAGTGGAAGTAACAGTTTTAAGAAAGCCATTCTGACCGTATTGCAGTCTAAAATCCAATATTTAAATATTTAACAGAAGAAAGAAATTCCTTTGTATTGTGAGTCAAAGAAATAAAAACCCATCAGTCTGGTAATACATACGAGGTTAAAATATTGGTTATGAATTTAAGTGAAATGCCAAATTGCTGAACATAATCAGGGAAAGGTATATGTAAGAAATAATGTCAAGGAACAATCTGTAGGTTACGGAGGGAGAAGTATGAAAAAACTATAGGTACAGTGGCTTTACGCAGAAGAATTCAGGAAGAAGAGGGTATATTAATATGCTCCTGTGACAAAATAATAGAAAGGATTGAATGCTATAGCAGTGGTGAAATGAAGAAGTAAATGAACAGAACACTACTGGATTTATGCCAAAGAGGACAATACACTGCAATCAATACATTTGTCAGATAATGTTTAAGCTGTGTCATGTAAGTAATAAATAGTGGCTTGAAAAATGCTGGGATATGATGTGATTACAAATGAAAACTTAGTAAATAGAGAGAATTTACAGAGATTTAGTTCATATTCTCAAAATCTTCCCAAAGCTTTTAATTTGTGATGCCAAATTTGTTTTTGTGGTTTGTTTGTTTGGGGGGGGGGGGGTTGTTTGTTTGTGTTTCTTTACAATCAGTTGCTTGCTGAATAAGGAACAGATGCAGCAGATCACACATCAGAAGCAGCCTATTTAATCAGTGCAGCTTGCTTTACCATAGTGTATGTGACTTTGCTCAGGAAAACCAACTTGTGTGTGATACTGCTAACTCTTCTATTTTTTTGTTTTAGAGGAATCAAGTTGAATTTGAGTAGTCTTACAGTGACTGAGCACAGAGTACTGAGAACATGTAAGTAACAAGCTGTCTACATCAAAATGAATGAATGAGTTGTCTTAGGTTAACAAAGTTCTTATGCCCTGTTCTTAATAATTTCACCACATACTCTTAGTATGTGGGTATGTGAACAAGTAAAAAAAGTATTTTAAGTGTCTACATACAATAGATACAGCTCTAACCATAACATGAGGCAACCAGACAACACTTTATAATAATTTTCCAGATAAAACATTTGAAACTCCTGTGTTATAATAGTGATTTCTTTGTGTCACAGTTGCATATTTCTTTTTTATTGTTTTTTCCCCTGGTCAGACGGGTTAACTTGCTCACTCAGCTTTAAGTACTAGTATTTGAATTCAGCAAACTTGCCTTCTTGCTGAGCTGAGTAGCAAGTTGATACTCTAGCACCAGTGGTGGAATTTATACCTTTAGGAGGATTCTCCAACATTGTTTTTTCTCTCCTGAGAGCAATTTCAGAAAAAATCTCTAGTACTGAAATCATGTGGGGCTATTCTGAACTTTACTGAATTCAGTGCAAACTTTTATATTTTGCTTTGTTCATGATGCAATGCACCTCTCTAATGTTTACAGGGCTTGTTTACAAGAGCAGTCCATTTCAACAGACCTGAGCATACATAATTGCTGCTGAAGGTTTAGTTTGACTTTCTGCAAGCTGCTATATTAGCTTCATGTATTTTCTTCCATCTACAGCTCTGTGACGTACCAGTAACTCCTGTCCCTGACTCAGCTACAGAACAAACTGGAAGTATGGTACAATAAACACGGACTTTGCAAAAACAGCTGGAATGTACACATTGTCTTACAAAAGATACTATATCAAAAATACCATTTAAGTTCTTGTAACCAACACAGATAATGAAGGGCATGACTGCAAAATTGTACATGAGCAGATAAACAGGAAGATGTTTTACAGAAGTGTTCCAAGGTAATCAAAATGAATGTAAACATCCAGTGCGTCATTTCTGCATTAACAAGCTTCAAGCTTATGGGTAACAGCATCTGGCTAGGCATTCTCCCAGCCTCTGGGTTAGATTACTCTCAGGGATGAAGGTGATGGATTTTTCATGGTGCTTAAACCTCAAAAGTTTCAGAAGTTCTTTCATTGGACTGTTAAGTGCTTTTTCTTCGACACCCACATTCAGAGAAGAAATCCAGGGACCTATTGCCTGTTTGCAGATTAATTTTCCTCAGGTTTCCCTCATTCCTCAATGGCCTCATCAAATATAGGTATATTGTAAGCTATAGTTTATTTTCCAGTAACTATGTGAGTCAGTCTAAATGATCAAACACATCTAGATACAGATTAAGCACCTGATGTTCTTCCTGAACATCCTACGCACAACTGCAAGAGAACACACATTAGAAACCAACAAACTTTCTGAATCCTGAACTACATTTTTAGATAATCAAAGTTAGACATGCATTTTCAGATGGAGTCAGCTAAGAAAATTTGACAGAGGTTGAGCATGGGTCCCTGCCTTGTGCATTATATTGTCCATTTACTTGTTAAGCAATGAGCAGTGTGAGAACAGCACTTCTTCCAGTACTAGAGTTACATGTCTGTGTTGTCTGTAGGTATAACTCATAAAATTTGGCTCCTTGTCAATAAACTAGGAGCACTGACTAAGTATTTTTCCTGTAACTGAATATAAGGAGGTTACCTAAGAAGTGCTGGTCTCTCCACCCATTGTTGTAATTACTGTACTGAGATTATACCTGTTGATTTCCAGACAGATTTCATCCTGATGCATTTGCCAACATTCTTCCTGTCTGCTCATCTTCTGTATTCTTCTTTCAGTCTGTTCTTGGAAAAGTCACTTTTTCTGTAATATCCTACTGAGAGGTTATTTAGAGTGATATTGGTGCTACATTTTCAATCAATAGTGCTGCTTTGAAGCTTGCTTCCTATCTTAAGGCAGTGTTGTCTTTCAGTTATCATCATACCTTAACAATTTGGCTACAACTTCCACGCTAGCTCTCCGACTTTTTCTAGTAAAAAACACTTTTAGTATTTTCATAAACAAACTGGAGAAATGTACTTGCTTACAGTAAATTCTTGAGGGCTTTTCTTCAGAATACTCCAACGTTTCAGGCTTTGCAACAAGCGCTTGCAGTTTACCAGTAAAGTAGCCTTTACATCAAGTACAAAGATACATTTGTGATGCCCTGAAAATCTGTCCAGTTTGGCTCAGTTGTATGCCTTTGACAAATACGTGTGTGTGTGATCACTGCTGGATCTTAAAAGCAGAATTATCTGAAGCCTGTTCTCAGTGAGAGAGTAAAGCCTCTTGCAGCTCTTGTGTGGGGCCAGCCTGTGTGTGTGTAGTTGTCACGGGGAAATGAGTATGATGAAAGCCACAGGTCAGCAGGATGACTCTTGTAATGGTTCCTCCAGCTGCTTTTCACTGGTTGAATAGTTGCCCACATCAAAAAGCAGGAACTGTCTCTCCCATACCCTGAGCTGAATACTTTGGTGGCACATAAATGGATAGAAACATCAGACTTGAGTGAAAACAGAGCAAAAATCAAGGGGGAGCAGTTCATGATTATGTAATGGGTGGTATGGGAATGCTCAAGTGGATCAAATGAAGATTTTGGGGACAGCTTCTGGTTTTACGTTTATTTAGTAGCTATCGGAAACCTTGGCTTTGCAACATCAGTAATGGTGTTTTCTGTGATCTGCAATTAAACTGCTGAAGTCGAATTGCCAGAGGTAGAGGATAGCTGTGATCAAGAGCTGATGGACTGTACAAATCCGTCCTCTCAGTAGTTTGTAGACAAAAAAAACTTGTCTCTTCCATACATTAGTCACACTACTATAGCTATGGTCATTGTAAGTCCAAATGTTGGGTTTTCTATAAATACAGGGGTGCTTTTTGATATTTCTATGGATTGGACGAAACTCCATAAGAACTGGTGTCCGTGACTCTCACCCTTAGTTTACAAAGACCTTAAAAGGAGAAGGAAACTGTTATAAACCCAGGGTGCTGGAACACAAAGAGGCTCCACTCAAAACAAAGGTACATTTAAAGCCAGAGAAGAACATGTGGCTCGAATAAAAAGTCTACAGAGCTTTGATTAATTATTGGGGGAGCGGGGAGGAGGTGTTGAACAGTGAGAATATACTGTCCTTCGTTGCTCTGCGAAGCGGGACTTTGTACAGTATTTGGGAATATGCTGGAGTATCCTGTGCATTCAGTACTGAATTAGAAAGAATTCTTGACTCCAATATTATCATTGCTAATTATCCAGGTCAAGAGGTGCTAACAAACCGTGTTTCTACCAGTTCCCAACCAAGTGGCAAACTGGTCCTACAGGATCCAGTGATTTAGTTACTCATGGTAACTCATGGTTCTGGTGGTATAGTCTGGTTAATAAAGATTTCATGTTTCTTAGGATATGGAGTCAAAACTACTGCTCTTCTCTGTTCATCTCAGAAATGGCTGCATGTCAATGACAGTTAGTTGCTAGGTTGCTTATAATATGTTGTAAAATAATAAAATCTTCAAGAGGAAATATCCTGTATTAAGTCCCAATTGTTTATTTCCATGAATGTAATTCCCCCTTATTTTTTCGTAGCAGCTGTAATTCACACAACTTTATTTAAATAATCTAAAAATCTAAATAGAATCTTATTGTAGTTTTTTACTATTTCTTTTATCTTATCATGTGCCTTTGGTACTACAGTTTCACACTTTTGAGTATTTTCATTCCTTGGCGTTCCCCAAAAGAAAACACAAGACTCGGGTCAAGTGCACTTTCCTGACCTAGGAGTGTGTACATGCTAGAGCTGAGATGGAAATACAGCCCTCTCTTCTGTAGCTGCTCACCCCCTGGAAAATCATGCTGTTGGTTGGTGGATATCAACAGCAATCAATGAGCAGCCTATCCATCCAAATTTATTCTCTTGTAAAATAATGCACTGAAGGATGTTCATATTTTAAATACTTTATTGAATGCTGAATCACTAGTGATCTTTTTAAGAGAACGAAATGAGTTCAGGAGAAAGGAAGGCATAAAGTCTTACCAAGATTTCTTAGTACAGTCTGGTATGCCTCCCTTGCTACTCCCCAGAGCATAGCCCTCTAAGGTATGTAATTTCTATAGATAAAAGTGCAAGGCAAAAAGCCAAAAACCAGGAAAGATCCCATTATCCTGTACTTCTGAAAACTAATCCAAATCATTTTCAAAGTGGCTTTTGTTGGGGGCCAAAGAGAAACTTTAACATTTAATAAATTAACAAAAGAGTCTTCTTTATTAGTGTTTGCATCAAAAAAAGTCTCACCCTATCATTACAGCTGGCAAATGTCATCCAACAGGCTGTACCACCTTCCAGTGATAAATGTACATTTGTTGGCATGGCTTCGATACAGCCTCTCACCGATCTTTCAGTTGAGCTGTGTTGGCTCAATGTAGGGACAGGAATGAGAGGCAGAGAGGAGGCAGGCACTGACTTCTGCATCAGCATTGCTGCTAAATGTCAGCTGGGGTCTGTATTAAGTGTACGCATATTCAATGCAGCAACACAAAAATTAACACATTAAGCTTCAGTACCTTTAAATTCAAATGAAAGCAGACATATAATATCAACAACATAGTACCTGCTAAGTTTTCAGCAGTCATTTGTATCCCCACAAGTTTCTATCCCTGTCTGCATACTTTAGAGGATTTTCTTAACCCTTTCCTCGCCTCTCATTTAATTCCCTTGTTATTTTTGTTGCTACTACCGATATTTCTGCTCTTCATATATAGTTATCTGATGTCTTTGTTAAGGTTCCTGTAGGTATTTTGACAGTAGACCTTGTAAACTGAACTATGAGCAAATTTATTAGATCACATCTGACGCAGTACTTCCTAAATTGTCAATCACATACATCTTTTTGATTTAGATAGTTCTCCTTTCCCATCTGTTTTGGTCTCCTCTGGATGTCATATGAAAGGGGAAGATGAACGGTTCTTTTATTTGCTTTAAGTCTCCAGTATGGAGGGGGGAAACCACTGAGCAGACAGACTCTGGATGGTGTCACATCTGCCAAGAAAGGTCACTTACTGCAGTTAGAACACCCACTGCCCCACTTAAGAAGTCAGACAAGCTGATTTTGGTCGAATAAACTATGGAATAAAGTTTACAATAGGAAGAATTTCACACTTGCTTTCTTTGTGGTGGTAATAATCTGACTTAGTTCCTAGAAAAGGGGCAGCTCAAGCTGCTATTGCATTAAAAACAGGAAGCCAAGAGAAAACTGGATCCTTTTTTTCGGCAAGAAAACCTTTTGGCTATTGCCAACTTTTAGATTTTACTGGGGAAATGGCTGCGTGACCAGCCTTGGGGAACCGATGCCATGGAGAAAGCATGGCATTTTGTTTCTAAGCATTCTTAACTGCTAAAATCCTAAATTGAGATTATCGTAGAAAGCTCAGGGAGAAAGCCCCGCAGGCAGGCGGGGAGTTGGCCCCGCTATCGGCCCACGCCGGGCTGAGGACGGTATGCCTGGCTCAGACAGATAAATGTCGGTGAGCCCCGTGCCCCCCACCGGCCCCTGCTGAATCGGGGGCTGTAATTTGCACGCCATGGCTCTCTCTCAAGCCTCCTCACCCGGGCGGGGCGGGGCTGGGCTGAGGGTAGGTGGCGGCAGGGAGCTCGATCTACGCCGGGGAGAAGCTGGAGGCGGCAAGAGCTCGTTCGCCTCCCGCCAGGGAAGGCAGCTCTCGTGAGCCGGAGAAGTCCTCGGGGCAAAGGGCGCAGCAGGGCCACGCCGCGCCCGGGCCGCCCTCCCACCGCCGCGGAGCCAGCGGCGGAGGGACTTTGGCGCGCGCCGCCGCCATCTTGTGGCTGATTCTTCCCCCCCGCCGGCGTCCGCCGTGCAGCCAGGCGGCCGTGCCCGCCTGCGGGCCCTGCTCGGCGCGGCTGGGCACCGGCCCGGGCCTGGCCTGGCCGCCGCGGAAGCGGGGGCCGGTGCGCGTGCAGCAACGCTCCCCCTCGGGGCGTCGGCCCCGGAGCCGGCCCCGCCGGGTGCAGAGCGGGCTGCCGCTGGCGGGGCGGGCAGGGGCGGGCCAGGCCGGGCCAGCCCAGCCCTCCCCTCTTGGGCCTTGGTAGCGGCGGCCTCGGCCTTGGAGAGGTTCTCACCTTGGCAAAGTACAAATCCTCTATACGTACACTGTGCAGAGGCGCCTGCCAAAAGCTAAGTAGGTAAGCTGCCTGCTCCTTCCCCCGAATTCTGGCTTGATTTTTGTAATGAGGCAGCTGTCACACTGGACAGTGCTGTTATTTTTTTATCTCTCGGGTGAGTGAAAATGCTGTGTGCTTCTAGCCGAGGTGACCATGGGAAGGAGAGCAGTGATGGGCAAGACAGGGGCAGGTGAGAGCGCTGGTTTTGTTGTGGCTTTCTCACTGTAAGTCAAAGGACGTTTCATGGCTATTTGGCAAGTGGGGTGAGGTGCATTTTAAAGGGTGCTGACAGTGAAATATAACCTGTCTTTTGAAAAATGCCTTGCTGTTTGCTTCATATATATATATATCTTGACAAGCCCTAAGATGAGCCTAATTGAAACTTAAGGGGAGGTGTGTTCCATTTGTTTTTCTGGTGTGATATTTTGTGCTGTTGGCAACTGTTGCTTCATTTGGTTTTGTCTGAACACCTGCACTGGCAAATTTTCATGTAGCTCTGAGTGTTGCGGTTACAAGCTCTGCCATTCGTGTGCTCAGGGCAGGCCAAGACTTTGCTGGGTTTTCTGTGCACGCTGCTTCCACCAATTCTACCCTGTCCAGGTGCTTTCTTGTAATAACAGCGTAGGAAAAAAACCTGAAAATAGAACCATGAACTTGAAAAAACAGCTGCTCAGAGACACTTAAGATCTGATATTTCTTGTGGCATTGTCTGAATTTCAAGCCCTCTTCTTGGGTTAATTGCTGTTAAGATATTGTCCTCCATCTGCTTTCTTAGCCCAGTAAAGAAAAAAAGTAAAAATTGTGGTTAACTTGCCAGAATAGGAACTGCAGTAATCACTTCTTCCAACTTAATTTTATCATTTTAACTCTCTGAAGTTGCTTCCTCTTTGATTTACTGTGCAAACTTTTACACCAAAATGCATATAGTACATTCTTACCTGAGCTCAGAATAAGGTGCTAGAGCTGCCAGGAATTGTAACTCTTCCTGACACGACTCTGCTTCCAGCCTCCTGTATAAAATAATGTGTCATCTGTGGGATGTTTCTACACTGCATTAAAGTAGGAAATGAGGTCACGCTGTGGGTTGTAACTTATGAACAATGTGCACAGTTTGCCATTGTCACCAGAATTATCAAGAGAGTGATTATCAGCAGGAAGTTTGAGAGCGAGAGACCAGAAAGAAGCTTTAAGTTCAGGTATCTCTTCTATTCTCTTGTACCATCTTTGCCTTTCACTAGAAAAGATGAAAGGGATTTTCCTCTTGGTAAAGGAGACTGCTTCTCTGTTTCAGTACTCAGAGAGGAACCTGATGTTGCTTAACTAACAGCTGCTGGAGAATTGAGTTTCTGGTCTGGTGAATTTTAACACTTTACAAATATTGACGGCCTAGGAGAGAAGTAGGCAAATACCAGTACTCTGGTTTGTTTCAAGGGAATTGTAAACTGTGCTTATTCCTTGCTCTCTGTCTATTGTTGGTGTCCATGCCAGGCTTCCTCTCGTGCTGGCTGCACTGGCCTTCCTTACAAATGCAAGCTGGCTGCAAGCAGTTATGCTCAACACAGTTGATAGCAGATGAGGCAGTGTTATTCCTAAAACTTTTCAAGGATTTAAATCTCAATCCTCAATCCCTGAAGGGATAACCACAAATCCCATGTCCTGTGGAGTCAAAGCTAAGTGCTTTCCTTTGGAACTGTGTTGTATTTCCTTATAGTGTAATTTGACTAGTTAATTTGTTACTTTTACTGTAAGAATGGATGAGTTTCTTTGTAGCATATATAAAGTTCTGGTTTTGCATCAGATCAGTATCTTCAGTTTCATGAAGAACTGTGAATTTAAGACATTTTTGCGCATGTGAGATGCTAGTTTGAGTTAACCCTTAGGTGTGATAAAGCTGTATGTTAAATCTGTGATTAATCATTACATAATCTCACAACAGTTATATAAATGCACGTACCTTGTAAAGCAGAAGGCACTGAGAGATGTATTCACTCTGTTAAGCAGCACACTGTGCAAGGGCTTGCATTTCTGGAAAATACCCACTACTCTGCAATAGATAACCCATGTAAATGTGAATGTTTTGGGATGTGTGCATCTCTGGAGCTGAGAAGATTCACTCAAAGCTTTCTAAGGATTGCCGGTGGCAGCTTTTACCATGATGCAGTTTCTGTCTTTGAAACCCATGTGGTTCACCAAAAACTGGGCCTTACTGACTTTACAGGGTCCCTTGTAATGAAATTCAAGGTGAAGATAGCCTGAAGGAAAGCTGCAGGAATATTTGTGGCACTGCACAAAAGCTGGTTGTAGGCTATGTGGGTGTATACCCATGTCAGTCTTGATCTAGTGAGGAAGATACAGAATTTAGCATGTGCTACTGATTGATAGAACTAGAGAGTCAAACTTCTGCATTTTTATTTAAGGCCTGAATTATAAAATGGAGACAAGGACACATCTGTATTTTGCAGTCATTTGATAAGGAGAAATAATAATTTTAATACAGAGGGAAGAGAGGTGTTTAATTAATTTAGGCACAGTTTTGGTTTAAAAATATGAACTTGTGTAGCTATATTGATAGACTCACCTGTAAAGGCTTAGTCTGTGCAAGCAAAAGGCCTGGATAGGTCAAGCTGATTTGAGAGAGAGAGAGAAAAGAGATGCTATAGTGGTAAAAGTCCTTCCCACTATATAACTGTATGCAGACTGTGGCTTTTGTGAGTAAGAATATCAGAAAACGAATCTGTTACTGGCATTCATATGGTGGTAAAAGATACAGCCTTGGATGGGGAAAGCACGGAGGATGAGAAGGAATGGTAGAATTGAGGGATAGATACAGCCGGAGTGCACTTCCACTGCAGATCAAGTATTGTATTTGGTAAAAAAAGCTTCATGTTTAGCTTATTGCTGAAAAAAAATACCTCAACAGAGCAGGGAGTAGGTTGAACATGTTGCATTACCAGGAACCTTACGTCTGTGCAGTGATACAAGCTTGAAGAATTTGAGATGGGGCTGTGTGGGAAAGCCTTTTCACCTTGCAATTAGTGTAGAATGTGGCTAGCTTCTTTCATGAATTCAGTGTTCAAAATCTGTCTCTGATCCTCTTTTGGGCATTTGGCAAATCCCAACAACTTCCCGAAGTTTTGCTTATAGCAGAAACAGTTTGTTGTCTGCTTGATTTATTGCAAGTTTTTCTGTCCTGTAGTAGATAATGCTTTGAGCTCCAGGTCCAAATACATCTAGGTGAATATATGATCTATAACATAAGAAAAATACAGTATTAAAAATAAGCCCTACTTGGAGTGAGACTCATTTTCCTTGAGAGAAGAGGTAGCCAAGGCTACTGGGTGGACGTGGATGCTGCAGCTGCACAGTCCAGGACAGAGTGCTTACTAAAAGCCTCAGGCATAAATAAAAGTCATGAGTCAAAGAGTTCATCCTATATGTGATTGTGTGTATCTGGATGCCAGGGTGTGAAATAGAGCACGCAAGACCTCACCTTTGCTCTGTCTAGATTTACTTGCTTATTGACCTGGCTGTTACAAGTTCTGTATTCCCTTCAGACAGGATACAAAGAGGCTGAGAAGACTCTTAAACCAGTTGTTAATTTGCACAGATCTGTCCACTATGTTGTTCAAAGCACTGGTTTGCAAATGGGGAATCTCAGCTTTGCCACTGATACTTTAAATGGCTTATGGCAAATCAGTTCGCCTTTGCCTTAGTTTCTGTCTCTACTTCGTTAGGATTTAGTTGTGTCAGAATTTTATATGTTGCATTGCCTGATGGACTGCACGTATTTCAGAGCTGTGTCATCACCAAAGCCATATCTGGTCTTGGCAAGACCTTGCTGTGGACCAGTGAATATTTGTGTTTGGTTGTCCTCTCTCTTTGTCTGATTTGCACACATTACATGTCTACTTGCATATAGAACCTGCTGTGTTACAGTCATCCATTTCAAAGGGGATCACTGGTAACGAGTGAAGATCAGGAGTCTCAAGACTATCAGTTGTACAGAAATACTTAATTTTATGCATACTTAAATTTCACTATTATGGACCTAAAGAATTATATGTAGCAATATGGGTAAGCAATAACATGACGAATTAGATCAGTGGCCACTGTGTCTTACGTGGATCCCTTGCTAACTGGAAAGTGTATCATTAGGACATGATACTGAAATGTTGGGAGAGGTCAATGTTGCACAAAAGGGAAAAGCTTGAAGGGTGATACCATGATTTGATCTCTAAATCTTTCTTGAAGGTAGAGAGGGCCTTGCCAAATGCTTTTGTGCCAGAGTGGAGAAGCCACGATTCTTTGTCAAATTTATCTTCCTTGCCTGGCGTTCAGTTCTTGTAAGCGTTGCTTCTTTTGTTATTCTGTAATAGATTAAGAGGCCATAAGCTTATTCTGTGAAAGAATAGGAAAGTCAAGGGGGTTTTGACGTGGAGAATGAGACTGTAGAAGGATGTATGAAAGAAGAACTGACACTATTAGACTATGATGATTTTCCTTGCAACAGTTTTAGATGAATATGATTTGCATTTCCCACAAGTTGGAGGATTTTGTAATCTTTGTCACAAGCCTCTAGCAAAATAAATAGACGGCACAGAGTAACTGAGGAAGCATCTTTTGGGCAAAATAGGACGAGGAGGAGGACAGTTTTGTGCTCATTGGACTTGAATTGACAGCAAGATATGCCCAAAAGAGATCTTGGAGACAGGCTGAATGGTAGTTTCAACAGAAGATAGGTCTGAATTAGAGAGATCTATGAATTATCTATTCATAATTGAATAAGTCCTTATGAAAATACATAGGCAGAGAATGTAGGGAGACAAAGGAAGAACAAGGAAGAAGCCCTATCAGCCCCCACAGAAATTTAGAGGCATACTCCCATGTGAATGTTACAGGAGCAAGTAGAGATGGGAGGACAATTCAGGGGTGCTGTAATTACAGAAGATATGGGAAAGACAGAATTGCAAGAAGAGACCAGTTATGATAAAGGTGATGGTTGCAAAGGGCGAAGATGGAAAACTGATTCTGAGAGTTCTGATTTTGGTAAGAGTTGTTTCAGGGGCAGAACCTGGATTAAAGGAGGAGGACTCGCAGACATGCATAGAGCTGAGCATTGGGAAGCAGAGGTGAACAGCAAGAGTTAAAGGAAGGTCAGGTGTGGTATTTAAATATTGGGACTTCAAAGTGTATTTTTATTGTGAAGGAAAAAGAACCAAGTAGGACATTGTTTAGGGAAGACCTGACACAAAGATATGCTGGAGCAAACAAAAGGAGTTAGAAAAGAAAACCAAAAATTGATTGTTGAAAGCAAAGACTATGTGAAAATTGTAGTTGGGAATTGATAGTGGGCTGAGGAGGTAAGGAAGATTACAGACTGCTAATGAGTATGTAAAGTGTCTTGTGCTTCTTTATTAGAGAGTTAACTGGTCTTGTAACAGTAGTCCAGGAAAATGAGGAATATACACTGAGAATTTAGTGATTACTGTTTTTTGAAACAATGTCTGGAAAGTGCTGAAGGGTTGTAATTTATTTGAAATGATGTTCAGATCCTAAAATAGTAACAAAAAAATTAATTCTTCTTGTACCTTCTTTCCTTCCAACAGATTTTTTGCTTTTTGAATGCCCAATCTACATTTATTTTTAATATTTCAGTGTTATTCTCAAATTTCTTTGGGGATTTTTAGCCTTCATCAGTTGTCTTGTTGAGTTGCGTGGAGTTGTAAGAATACGATGTGTGTATGTAATGCTTTTTTTAGCATTCTTTCTCAGAGTTGCTTCTCTTTAGCTACTTATTATTTGTCTCGTTATTTATTTCTAATGCCCTTGTAAGTGTAAGCTCTTTTGTCAGCAAGCCTAATACCGTAAATATTCAAAACCACAGTTTTGGAAGTTAATAAATATTTTTGTTTCTTTTACAGATGAGATCATTTCATGCTCTTGACCACCAAGAGCTGGTCAAAGGAAATGGATAGCTATTCAGACTTCAACACAAAGAACCTCTCATCTTCAGCTAATATGTCTATTTCTTTGCCTGCACACGTTGGACTGAATTCCACCAGCAGTACTCCTTCTATGTCAATAAGCAGGCTTTTCCCAGCCTTGTTAGAATGCTTCGGAATAATTCTTTGTGGCTACATAGCTGGAAGAGCCAACATTATCACATCAACTCAGGCCAAAGGACTGGGAAATTTTGTGTCCCGTTTTGCACTCCCAGCTCTGCTGTTCAAAAACATGGTGGTACTTAACTTTTCTAATGTGAATTGGTCCTTCCTGTACAGTATTTTAGTTGCCAAAGCTGCTGTGTTTTTCTTAGTCTGCGTTTTAACATTGTTGGTAGCCAACCCTGAGAATCGATTTAGCAAAGCAGGTTTGTTCCCTATATTTGCTACACAAAGCAATGACTTTGCACTGGGATATCCTATAGGTAAGTATGTTTTCTTCTTTAAAATTATTTCTCAGTTTTTTACACATTTGCTTTTATTTTTCCATAATTTGAAATTGACTTCTCAACTGAAATTAAGAGCTATCAAAGCCATTTCTGAAGTCACATTTCTTGACCTCAGACCATGTACTTTTTAGTAAGGGAAGAAAACTGTTAGCTGATGTGAATGAGGCAAAATGTAAAACAATCCAGCTACTGCTGTCTATATGATGTCGTCATGTTAAAGTAAATCAAATAAAAAAAAAATCAAATATAATTTCAAATTTGGTATAAATTACCTTACACTTACTGCAGACAATTTTCCTTACCAGATTTTTCCCTCGAGACCAAAATTCCTTGTTTTGCAGAGTATGATCCTCTCCCTCAGGCCCCTGAAATAGCTGTAGTGGGTTCTTCTTACTGATTTGGCATTACCTCTTGGTTTAGGTTCAGAGAAAACATCTAGCCATGATGTCGGTGCCTACTGGTAGTGGAGTGTGTGTGACAAACTTTCAATCTGTTGAGAAGAAACTTCTAATTTTTGTGCTATTTAACATAATTCATGTAGCAAATCATTTTATCTCTTATGTCTACTGGCCACAGCAGAATAATGCTTTAGGGTATAATCTTGGAAGAAGTCAGTCTTTTAAAAGCAAGATTACTGTATGATGTGGTAACTTGCATTTGTGTGTATCAAATCAGAATTTTATGTGGTTGTGGTGCCATTCTTCAGATGTGTAACTAACAACCAGTCCAGTGGAGCTAAAAACCAAACAAAAGACAAAGAGGCGTTTGAAGTAGAAAGTGTATAGCTGTGTACTCTTGTTCTTTTAAGCTTATATTCTGAATTCCAAACAACATCAGTCATTAAACTTAATTTCATCCCAATCTGCAAGACTATTATTTTCTCCCTTTTGAGAAACAAGGTTTTGTTTGGGTTTTTTTTTCCTCCATTTTATAAGTTTTCATAATGGTATGTTAATGTGCTTTTAGCCATGCATATTGTGATACTTAGGAAGTGATTTAGAGCTGTGTCAGGCTTCTCTTGCCTGCTACTGTCTGAATTGCAGTGCTTCTTGCCTGCCTTGGGAGGCTCTTTTTTGCCAGTGTAGCTTTCGGTGATGCCTCTTCCCAGGCTGGCCTGTGTGGCTGGTGTGGGAATGCACACTGCAGGTATCGGGAGCTTCAAAATATACCTTGAGTGGAAGGCATCTGGAGACAATGCCTGGACTGTGTTTTATTTGTTAGCTGCTCCCTGAAGAGAAAGCCCTCTGTGCCTCTCAAATTCTCTTTAGATCACTCTTCTCATCTAGTCAAGGTTAAAAACAAAAACAAAGCAAGCAAGCTTGTTCTAGCAAAGCAAAAAGCACTATGTTTGATTACAAAATTGAAAATACAGTTACAAAAGACAAATTGCAATTCCAGATTATACATAACAAGTAGCTCCATATATTAGATTATTCGAGGAGTTGGCAGTTTTTCTTCCTACTCCAGGGCAGCATACTCAGGAAAATCTTGATTCTTTTTTACTCTCTTCAAATTTGCTGGATATGTATAAAATACAGACAAATGCAATTGTAAACTTTTTTCTTCCTTAGGTGAAAATACCCTGTTTCCCTCAGTTGCATCTCTGGAGATTTATTCCTCGAGAGAAATCAGAAATATATCACAAACAGGGCACCGTTGTTTCTTGGTACTGGATTAAAATGCCAATTAGGGTTTCTCATTTTTCCTTTTTTGAGGTTGTCTGAACAGATTTTCATTGTATCCTCCTAGCTGAAATATTCTTTCTACTTTGAATTACTTTCTTGTCAGATTACATTTCTTTTTCGAGTATTTAATGATTTATAAGATGTGGCTCATATTTTTCCTATATACAATCTGGTCGAATTTGCAACATTTAGTTCATTAAGAGCTTTACTGGAGTATTTAATGCAACAATAACACTGTAGGTACTTAAGGGCTGTTTATTTCTTAGAGTGACTTATTTCCTTTCCTGTCCTTTCCCTTCTTGCATCCCCAGACTTTCACCAGTGTGTGGTTCATGCTGTCACATGTACAAACTTCTTGCTGTTAGTGGCTTCTCTGAAGTGTTTGCAGGACTAGGCAACAAAGAATGCCTTCCTTATTCCTTCTTTGTATGGTGATAGGTAGTGTTTTGAGCAAAACCTGATCTTTTAATGGAAATATATTTTTAAAGGCTGCTTCTGTTGAAATTTGTAAAGGAAAAAAATCAGTATTGACAAATCTGGTATTACAATAACACTTCATAAAAAGGCAGTTGACATCTTAAATAACATCCTGAGTTTTCATCCCATGTAATTTCTTTAGTAACCTCTTGTCTCGTCCCACTCAGTGGACGACGAGAGAGGTGACTGTTTGTGATCCCCTGAGAGAGGCTGTTCCCGCGCGGCAGAGTCACAACAGTGACTCCGAGGAACAATAACAAAACAGTTTAGTAGTTCTCCCTAACAGAACAATCAACAAACAGTACGGATAAAATGTAAATCTTTGTAGGTGATTATCTTACGGCGCAACTAGATTTTTTGAGGAAGAGGAAGAAAGAGTCATTAGAAAAGAGGAAAAGAGAGGGGGAGTGAGGGAGTGACAGAGAGAGAGTGAGATAAAGAGAAAAGGTTCTCACCACCCGTGGATCCAGTGACGTCTCACTGGATCAGTCCAAGTCTTCAGTTCTTCGGTGGTGGGTGCACACCAATCAATATTTTTCTGTCCCTTTTATACCCTTGAGGTATCTGGGTGGCATTCCCAACTTCCACAGAAAGTGGCGTTGATTTGCATGAGCTCCGTGAGCTAGCAGTAGTGTGGCACCTGCCATCCACCTCCCCCACGGCACAGTCAGCAGAAGCACTTAACTAAAGACAGAGTCCCACCTATGCAGAACCTCTCTCTTCCTTTTATTAAGGCATATCTGCAAGGAGCCAAAGGGGGGGGGGCACAGAGCCATTAAAAGCAATCAACACCTCTCCCTTCCAGACAGGTCTTTGCAGGCCTTATCACCACACAAGGTTTGAGGCACACAATAGTCAGGCTCTTACACCTCTATGCTATTTTTTGCTGTTTAAGAAAGAATTGCATACAGGAAAATTAAAATGCAGGTTACGTTTTCATAAACCACCATTCTGTTTTTCTCTAACCACTGTTAAAACAGTTCTACACTACAAAATGATGACGTAAAACCCAACTGGTACAGAGGTTAGTTAGCAGGTACCCCCTGACACAGATAGAGTTACTATGACTGACAGCTTTGTCTGTTTGTTTTTTGTTACTGGGTGAGATGATACAACTCGAAACAGCTTCATCTACTTTCCAGTGCTATATTGTTAAAGCACAGGTGCAGCAGCAGTGTTGTGTGGATGATGGCTCAGTTACCATGACTTTAATGGTGCTAATTGTTTTAAGCATGACCAACTAGTGTGTGATTTATATGTAATTTTGAGCAACTGGGATGTGGAGAATTGTTTTATTTTTTTTTTAAGTATTAAAATATCTTTGATTTCAGTTTCTTGTTATTATCAGCAAGCAGGCACCTGGATTTAAATAAAAAGAAAATATTTCACCAGAGACAGAAGTTGTGGATTATTTTCACTGTTCCTTAAGAGTGATTTTTTTTAATTATTTTTTTTTAATTATTTATTTATTTATTTATTCCACCCACCCACTGACTCTGTAACCTACATTGGTTCCACTGTTTGCTACCCAGGAAAATTCATTGTGACTTCATACATCAGTTAAAGTACTTACAGACCTTCATATATTGTATTAAGTATACAGTTTCATTTTGGGGAAAAAAAAAAAAAATTAAATTTTTCACTCGGGCATCATTTGCACATGACTTGTGTTGAGTTGCATTTGATTGCAGTGGGCATTCTGCGTAAGGCAGCATTGCACTAAGGTTTGAGGATTTAGGGAAAAAATTATTTAAAAGGTGTCCAGTGTGTTTGAAGTCATTTGGTTTATCAGAATATATTTAGTGTTTAAAACTGGCTTGTTAAATGCAGTAACTAACCACAAACAACAGTTCATTCAGGATTTTAGGACAGGTGGCTCTTGTGTATTTACTGTAATCATGGCCTGTAAGAGGAAAAGCACCTTTAGTGCCTTTTCTTATATACTGGCAATCAAGTAATTGAGTGTGTTGGTTTATTCAATCTACAGAGGAGGCTGTTTACAGTAACTGAAGATTTAGCACTTAGTAGATCCTGTCATTCCAGATGCTTGAATAAACAAAGGCAAAAACCTTTTCAATTTAAAAAAAATGTAATCACAAGGGAAACCTTTTTCAGAAAAAGGTTTAGTATATGGGGAAATGGAAATACCTGCAACAGTTGGCTGCTTAGTGATCTTAAACTTTATTTAGTATTTTGAGTGTTAAGTTATCCCATAGAAAGGTCTAATAGGTGTATTTATGAAGTAGTACTTCCTTTTTTAAAATATTCTTTGTAGTACAAGTATTATTGCACCTGTATATTAAGATAATTTTGCTTGAGGAAGAATGTGTTTCTAACTAGAGTAGGAAAAGCTAAAATGGAAATAATCACTTTGTATATTTCTGATAATTATTGGAAATAATAACAATATAATAATAACATTATAATAACATTATAACTATATTTAGAGATCACATCCTACTTTCAAAGCATTGGGTTTTTTTATTTCACCCTAGAATAGAATCTTGTATGTCTTTCCAGAGTCTTTTCGTAATTTTTGAAGTGCTGTTAGCACAAATTTGAAATAAGGAACAATTCCACCTTTCTACCTTGACTCAGAAATATGTAGTAGCAATGAAGACAAATGTTCATGATTTAAAGTTCCTCGAGGGACCAAAACTACAGTGATAACTCTTGTCCTGAGTTTTCTGGGGAGGAAAAGCAATTCAGAAAAAAAAAAAAAATAATAATTTCAGCATTTGGGATGTCTCAAAGGGCACATGGGATTTTTATCTTGTTTTCTTTATTTTTTTTTTCTGTAAATGTTGAATATTCATAGAATTATTAAATAGTGTTGGATAGTTAATCTTTGGTCTTTAATGTGGTCATTAGGTGACTGTGGCATGATGCTGATCGGGCATAGTTCTTTTACTGCATCATGTTGGTTGTAAATGCAATTACTTCAAAAGTATAATGAAATAATTTTTCTCTAGTTTTCAGGCAGCAAAATTTAATTTCAATAGTACTGTATTTTTGTACTGGAATGTTATGACTCATCACTTTTCATTTCCTGTCTTCTAGTTGAAGCTTTATATCAAACCACTTACCCAGAATATCTCCAGTACATTTACCTAGTGGCTCCAATATCTCTTATGATGCTAAACCCTCTGGGGTTTATCTTCTGTGAAATCCAGAAGTGGAGGGATAATCGCACTGTGTCACAGAGCAAAATCAAAATAGTGGGCCTAGCACTCCTTCGAGTTTTGCAGAACCCAATTGTATTCATGGTCTTCATAGGAATTGCCTCAAACTTTATTCTTGGCCAGAAAATTCCTGCATACCTTGAAAGCTTCCTTGATGGACTGGGCAGTTCATTTTCTGGCTCTGCACTTTTTTACCTTGGACTAACTATGGTGGGACAAACAAAAAAACTGACAAAGAGTATGTTTGTTGCACTGATCCTTCTCATCACAGCTAAACTGTAAGTTTGATTTATGTACTTCTGTAATTTTGTTCTTGTAGATATTTTAAGCTTTGGATACAGTGGTCAGATCTTATGGTGATAGTATGTTTCATGTCTAGTATTTGGGGTGACTCTTTGATAGCATACAACTGTAACATTTTAAAGGAAATTTAGCAGACTGCAAACCTGTTGTTAGGGTCTGCAAAGAAAAATTCGGGTGCTGTGGCCTCATGGACTGCCTGCAAGCTGTCTGTCGCCAATTGAGTGTTTGGGGAATTACTAGCTTAAATTAAAATTTGCTAGTTAAAGTCAGACAAGAGTGAGTTTAAGTATGATTTTATTAGTATTTTTATTTTCTTTGGATTACACGATACAGCTCTAAATTGGTTGGGTTTTCTTACTTTGTCTATAAATCTTTCAAACTGCTATATAGGAAGAGCTTAAAAATGGTCACTTCACACTCTTAAACTGGCTGATTTTTATGCATGAATAAATGACAGTTTGTATTTAAAACTTCTGCCATCATTATCTGCCTTTGAATATATCTCAGGTACTGGTGAGCTAAATACTGCTTTGCTACAGAACTACAGTTAACGTGATAGAACTGTTTGGTGGTGAAGTTTCTACTATAAAATTTGAAGATGCATTTGAATACCCATACAACTAACTAGCAAACTTGAAGACCTAGATTATAAACCAGGTCAATGACAAATTTCCTAAGAGAAAAATGATTTTTAATGTTATCATTGTGCTATACTGGTGAGTTTATGTAATTTAACTGTATAAGGCTTACATGGTGAGTCTGTCTGAGATCTGAAGTGTTGCTGAAGGCAAACAAAATAGCATTAGGGCAGGAGTTTTTTGTTGGCCAAAACTTTCAGAATGGGATACTTAAGCTTGAGCCCTTGTTATATTTCAAACAGCTTGCAGGAAGGTGGTCTAAGTTTCAAAGCTGCTGACTGACCATATAGCTACTATTACTTTAAAAGTGGAAAAATAAGGTGGGGTTTTTTTATACTTAGTTTTGTAAGTCTGAGCTTTATACAAAGAACACGTCTGCGCAATCGGAGAATGTGCTGATATCCCAGCATTTGTTGTCATTTTTACCTGTATTTTTGTGTATGGGTTTTTTGGTTTAACTTCTAACATAAAATTTTTAAGCAGCTGGTAAATGTCGTGGTAACAATAAAGGCAGTCAGTCAAAGTGATGTCAGTATTTAGCTTTTCATAAATAGTATTCAGACAAGCCTTAAATTTCCTTTTTGTTCATTTTCTGAGTAAAGAAGTGTCTATTGCTATAGCTTGAGTAATGTTTTTTTAATTACCTTTTCCCCCTTTCTTTTCAGACTTATGATGCCATTTCTCTGTAGAGAAATGGTAGAACTCTTGGACAAGAGTGACAGCGTAATCAACCATACCAGTTTATCAAACTATGCATTTCTTTATGGAGTTTTTCCAGCAGCACCTGGTGTCGCAATATTTGCAAGTCAATTTAATATGGAAGTAGGAATTGTATGTAGTTAGCTTTTCCCAAACATGTACTAACTTTGAGCTTAACTTTGTTGATGAAATAAGTAGGCATGATGTATTTGCTTTTCTGTAGTATAGACTCCTGAGATTTATTTGTACTTCCTAGATCTCAATTATAAATTGTATTTCAGATTATTAATTAAGCAAAGTTCTATTTCCTCCTCACTCAAGTGTCTTTATAGGCCTCATACTTTTTTTATTCATGACTCTAGTAGGAAGAACTAGCATGACTTTAGATTTAAAAAGCTTGTACCTTTATTGTGAGTTTGGTTATTTTGTTTTGTTTTGTTGGGTTTTTTTGTTGTTGTGGCGGGTTTTGTTTTCCAGAGGCCTTATCTTTGAGCTACTGTTTTTGTCGGAAAAACCAGAAATCACGTTGCTGACTTCAGTAAGAACAGTGTTAGCCTAATGCTGAAAATTTATGGAAAAACTTAGGCTTTTACCTGATTATGTTGCCCTTCAGCTAAATCTTGCAATAGAAATGTATTTTACTTTTGTTTATAGCAGAGAGTATCAATTTTCTTTTCAACATGAAATACAAATTTTATAACTGTTTCCTTTCCTTCACTTGAAGTTATAGTAAAACATTCCTGTTGACTTTCGTTGTTTTTAATGCTATCTATTTTTGGTTTGTTTAGTAGTTGTTTGGGTGTTTTTAAAATAAAAAAAAAAGGACACTAAAAGTAAACCTTATAAGATAGAATTTATTGCCCAGCAAACTCAGGAAATCTCTTTAAAACAGACTTATGTGGTATGAGTAACAATTCACACTTCATTACTGTGCGGATTCTAGAAAGCAGAAAGACAATGAGAAGCCAAAGTAGAAATCACTTAAATGTAAATATATATGGCTTCTTCTCATGAATTGGTGCATATTAGTATTTGCGTAACCACATGTTTTCTTATTTATTTATGGTGTGAATATTTGCATCCAAAATTAAATGGTAAATTTGTAAATCCACCCCTAGACTATAGTCATTAGTATATTTGACACACATGAAAAAGCCCTGTGAGTACTTGCAGCGGGGAACTCTCTATTCTACTATTTCATAAGCTTGTTAAAATTTTCAGTGTAACTGTATGTATAAAACGGGTACTTTCTGGCTCAAATTCTAAATAATTTTATAGAAACAACTCAGTGATTTGTTAAAAGTCTATATATGTTTAATGCAAAGGTACAGTTTTTTTCCAATGGCTGTTATTCCTGAAAACATAGTATTTAGCTTGAGATCTGATTAACTCTGTTCTTGTTTCTTTTTGATTCTTTTTGCAGATTACCTCAGGCATGGTGATAAGCACTTTTGTGTCTGCACCTATTATGTATGTTTCTGCGTGGCTGCTGACCATTCCATCTATGGATCCCAACCCACTGGCATCTGCACTCCAAAATGTTAGCTTTGACATAAGTATCGTCAGCCTCATATCTCTGGTGGGTGTTGATGAAGTGAAATACTAAAGTACACTGTCATGGCAGGGTAGTGTTAGTACATAGGCAGCAAATGGAGTCATGATGAGTCTTGCATTTCCTCACCTTCTCTGATGTAGAAGGATTAAGAAGGCATTAAAAATCATCTTGATTTAGTAGTGGGTCAGCTGGAAAGCTGCACTGTAGAGAAAGATGTGTAAGTGAATTAGAACACTGGTGAAAGGCTTTGTTTGTCCTTTGCATTATTTGGGTTTTTTTAAAACAAAACAAACAGTGTGTGGGGGAATAACAGCAGTAGCTTACACCATAGGGAATAATTACAGCAAGCCATGTGAGGTGCTTGCATATCACAGTAATGGAGGCTGTGTACAAACTTCAGCTCCAGAAATGTCAATGAATATTTATTTAATGAAGTGTTAATGAAAATGTTTAACTTGGAAGTTTTATTTCAGATTTATCAAATTCCTTTCCTAGGAATTCTGTTCTTAAAGAGTCCAGAAGTCCAATGTGAATTGTCCTTTATCTTTATAGTCACTACAGATAGTATGTTTATTTTGTTTGCTTTTTTGAAAATAAAACTATCCATGTTGGGGGGAGTTGGAATTTTCTTGTCTCACTGAAGTCCCGTGTCTTGAAACTGCCCCAAGGGAAGCCACGAGTGAATGCTGCCTCTTGCTGTCACAGATAATTTTGGGACATTCAGAAGAGGGGGGAGAAATTTTAAATTCTAAATTGCCAGGCTACTCTGTTGTCATTTATGTCCCAAGAACAGCCAGGCTTCTGCACCCTTAGAGGCAAGTTCTTGGTGCTTCCTGGAAATACTTCACTACCATGAGAACACAAAGATGCATAGCTTTTTCTGGCCATAGTTGCTGATGCATAGGGACTGGCAGCAGATGGTGTGGAGCTGGCTACAGTAGTCATGTTGCTAAGATAACTTTTAAAGAATATAATATTTGTTGTATATTTAATTTCACCGTAGTCTGCCAGAATACTCCTCTTGTTCTCTTGGGTTTTGTTATACTCTTAAATTCAGTTTTTTTCTTGTATGTTACAGATCTGGTCTCTTATTGTTATTCTTCTAAGCAAGAAATACAAACAGCTTCCTCATATGATTACAACAAATCTACTTGTTGCTCAGGTCAGTAGTAAGAAGAATGCTGTTGTGTGAGATTTGGGGGGGGGTGGGATGTTAATTCTTACCACCTATGGAAGGCAGGGGAAGCTAATGTGAGACTTTTCTAAACAATTTCTCTGCCTTAAAATACACCTTGAAAAACATAGTTGGTGCTGGTAGTCTGGTTCTCAGAACTTTAAGCCATCAGAATAGAGAGTGGCTTCTGAAATACACTTCTAGTTACTGCCTATTGAAGTCAGCAATGCCAGGATCAGCAGCAGCATGTGTTTGGCTCTATGGTGACCTGATTCAAGGAGCTAAAGAGAAAACTAATCCCCATACTGGTTTGGCTCCCTGAAGTGGCTTGCTGAGATATCAGACAGGTGCCAGTGCTGGTACAAGGAGGGAGTGTGGGAATAGATGGCTGATGGCTAGGGAAGGGCAAAGCCAAATAGCTCTGGATTAATTTTAATTGTTTTTTAAACTGCGAGACAACTACAGAGTACGCCTTCTTTCTTTCCTTTAAGTCAACTGCTGTTAAATTCAGTGAGAGCAGCCTTTGCTCGTAATGTATCTGTGTGGTAGTGCTTTCTGAAGTGCTCTGTTCTTTAAAAAAAAAAAACCAGTAACATATATAAAGTAAACTCTCTGAGGTCTGATCATGGAGTCACATTTGAAAAAAGTCATGTATGAGAGTTGTGGGTGCTTCTGATCTGTAACAGCAAAGTTAGCTTTCACCTTAAAATAAATAAATTGAACTATAGTGTTACTGTTTCCATAATATTTCAGCCTATCTTTTCAAATTCCTTCAGTACTAAAACTGTCATATCTGCAGTATCACTGGGTGAAAACTTGTATAGCTGAGCAAATATCTGTTGACCTCAGCTTCAAGTCCAAATAATTTCAGATAAATGGTTTGTACTTAAGAAAAGCCTTACATTTTACTGATTATAAGATATGTAAAGATTTTTTTAAATTTTTTTCTGACTTGGCTTACTCCCAGTTTATCTGAGATACATAACTGCTGTGGAAAAAACCCTCCTGAAAATAGGGTACTGTAGTCAGTGACATAACCGTAATAGTGAAGGTACTGCTGCACAGCTTTACTGCTATGGGAACTATCCAATTCATAAAATCACACGTCAGTGAATCTGTGGATGGAGTTTCACAGCTTGTTGTACCTATATTACACTGCGTTCAGTTTTCCTTGTCATCCCACTTTCCCAATTTAAATGATGGTATCTTGCCTTCCTTTCCAGTTTATTGCTTGCGTTGGAATGGTGGTATGGAATTTCATTGTTAAACAGAAAGACATCACCATGCAGATCCTAGTATTTATATTCCTCTACAGCTCCCTTTATAGCACCTACCTGTGGACAGGTATGATTTTCTAGGCAGAACCTGGGTACTGTAATAAAAGATTAACGTACTGAAATTATTGTATTCTATTCTTCAGAATAATGGTTCCTTTTTATACCGATCTTGAGACCAGAAGTCTAAGGGTTTAATTCCTGTGGTGTCTTCGTGGACTAAGTTGTGTTTGTGTTCAGCTGAAATAGGTAGCTCATGGTTAGTATAGCCTAACATAAACACAAGCTTTGCTTTGGTGGGAGGAATATTGATGAGCTTCTGAGTTGCGGACAGCATAGGCACTTCCAGAAGATACTCCCATATATAGTTTTATATATAAAAATATGTAAAACTTTTTTTGGTGACTTGATAAAAGACCAGTGAGTTTTCATGGAACACAACATTATTTGTTGGTTACTTAAGAGTGTCAGTCTAGAACAACTTCTGTTGAGTGTCAGTCTAGAACAACTTCTGTTGAGTGTCAGTCTAGAACAACTTCTGTTGAGTGTCAGTCTAGAACGGCTCCCGTTGAGTGTCAGTCTAGAGCAACTTTAAGAAATGAGTTTGTTTTGTCTTAAATGTTCTTGTGATGTCTTTTACATGCTAGTGAACTTTTCTAAGCATTTAGAAGTGGATGTTTGAAGAAATTCCAGGACATTTTATATTAATGTTTCATTATTAGTATAATTTTTAAAGCTAATTTTTATTTTACTTTCTTGGAATACAACTAGAAAAACAAGTTTGGAGTATTTGAAGGTCTGAGAAAAATATCTTGGTTATTGAGCAGGTCACATCATAGAGTTTCTAGACTCTGTATTTATCAATTCCCTTTTTAATAATAAACAAGGCATTTCTTATTGTTGTTTTGTTTTGTTTTCTAGGTTTTCTGTCTTTCTCTTTGTTTCTGTTGAGGAAGAGGGAAACAGTAAAGATTCCCGTTGGGTTTATTATCATAGCTGGATGGGGGTAAGTTAATTCAAATGTTTCCCTGTAGAATTAGTGGGAGTGTGCTAAATATGTTATTTTGTTCCTATTTTTCTCTTTCAGAGTCCCGACACTCCTGGTGGGAATCTTACTGATTGTTGGTGAATGTAACAACACTAGTATTGACTCTGCCTTTTTCTATGGAAAACATCAGGTACGACCTTGTTCTGTCCTCATCATTGCAGACTTCTGCCATGTCCAATGCATTATTGAGAAATTGGGCTCTTCCCTTCAGTAGCTTTCAGTTGAAGTATAAGCTGCCATAATAACAGTATCATTATAGAATACTTATAGATTGACACAAAAATGTATTTCTGTAATGAACCATTAGGAAAACTTGTTTGAGCGAGGACCTTCAAGCTTATGCAACTATGACTAAGAAAAAGAGGGAGTAGGCTTTCCGAAGAAAAGGCTTAGGAGTGGTAATGAATTGCAGAGCCCTTTTCCTGGTGACTAATTTGTAGTCTCCCTTGATAATTATCTAAAATTATTACTATCCAATAGCTAATTAATGGCCTTTGGTCTGTAATAGATAGGATCTGCATTTCCTGTGTAGCAGTAACTGCTTGCACTGTGGGAGACTTCTCTGCACGATCATGGGTTGAAAGTCCCTGAGCCTGAGCTACGTTTTGTACTAACAAACCGTTCCTCTTATCAGAGGATGTAAAGTGCACTAGCACAGATACTTGTCATGTTTTCCCCTCTGTCTTTCTTACAGATATAGAGGTTGTGAGTCTTTCAGGATTATTCATGTTGTGCTTTCACAAGTATTATATAGCCTCAGAGTGGACTCTGGGTGTCAGTAGCAGATGATTAGAAGGAAAAGTTACTTAATGGGATCCTCCCCATTGGTGAAAACATGGAAATTATTGATGTGCCAGACGGTGACAAAAACACATTCCTCTTTGGATTTAAAATGTACATAAACAGAATTTAAACTGGAGCATTAATGATCCTGAGGGGAAAGATGGTGATGATAATGAGGGGATGTTTTTAGATTGTATAAGAAATAGGGGTCCCCACTAAAAAACACAACAGAAAAACAAAGAAAAAGAAAAAAGAATCTCAGTTACTCAGGCAAGGAAAATTAATTAGTCTCATGTACTGATTGCTTTTTCAGTGCCACAAGATGCAAGAGCAGTAGATACAGAAACTGTCTTTTCCAGATGCAGTTGTTAGTATATTTAGAAAAGCACAGAAGTTAGACTGAAACATGCAACTGTTTTGTTCTATTTTATATTCAAGTGTATTTTATTTTTCTTCTCTCTTAACAGATAATTACCACAGCAGTGATCCTGTTCATCAGTATATTGATGTCAGGTATCTCACTTATGTGCATGAACAGAAACAGGCAAGAGTCCAGCTATGAGGTATTGAACCCATATTCACCACGTAGCCAAGTGGAGGAGGTTGAAGTGGAAGGGAGTGAGGGGAAACAAGTTTCAGCTGCTGCGTTTCAGTGTTCTCCAGGATCTTCTGCACAGCCTTCTCTAGGATCTTCTGCACAGTCATCTACAGAAAGAGGTAGAAAAAGTAAATAAATGGCTTGGTATACAATAAAATAATGTTCCAGTTTTGATTCTGACCTGGGAAGAGCAGTTGTTTACACCTCCAAGTCATACACTAGGACAGAAGAAAACCTAGATAAACTGCCCTAGGATTTAGGTTAATGTTTCTAAAGAAAGTTTGATGGTTATTATTGTAAGGGTGGTGGAAATGGGCAGGGAAAAAAAGCACGCGTATGATTTTTATGTAAATAGTGGTATCTTGATAAGGATGTGATAACGTAGTCTGCTAGGCATCTTAGATTGCTTACCTACTAAACTGTCCCTCTGACAAGTAGTTGTATACCAGCAGCATTGCTATTCAATGTGTTTCTAATCCTCCCTGTCTGCATGTAGCCTTTTTGATCACTACTTTTTTTGATCTAGCTAAAAGTACTTGTGTGGCTTCCATGGTGGTAGTGATATGTTAAATATTTCTCTATATTAGTACTGTAACCCATTTATCCTTTCAGCAAATTGGAAAAAGTTTGTCTCCTTTCTCCTTTTGAGTTATTTCTGAGCATATTAGTTAAAGCTGCATATTATATATTGTTATACTGGGAAAATAAATGCTGCTTGTGAAGGAATCTAACTATCCTGTTATTTTATATGATTAATAGGTTGCTGCTCTTGTCAAACAACAAATGGTGAATTATCCTGTGCTAGAGAGAGCAAAGCAGTGTCAAATTCTGTTGAAAATAAGGTTCCTCCAATCGAGACAGGTAAACCAGTGGTGTCTCGTTTTAATACTACAAACTCTTACACAGTATTTAGGTGTGTAGTTCTCACAACGAAGCAGTTTGGGCTGTTGTTCTTTCAGCTCTGCTTGGATAACTTAAGATTTCATATTAAATTCAAGTACTAGGCAATCTGTTAGATGTTTGCTCTCTTCTGCTTGGTAGTTATTAGTAATCTTACAGTGCTCAAGATGGACAGTTGTTTAGGGATGTTTTTTTTTTACCACTAAGCTGCTTTAACATGTCCTTCTGAGTTTTCAAACTTCTGCCTTGTTTGGACACTGGAAGTTAAATGCCTAAACCTACTTTGTCTCAAGTTTTCAACTTAAACACGCTTTTTTTACATTCTCGTATTCACATCTTGTGTCTTCTAAAAAGGTCTTTGAAGCCTTTTTTATAATCATGTACATGTTTTGAATGAGAAACCTGAAGGAGATCTAAAGGAGCAAGCACTTACTGCAGGTTAGATCAAATGTCCATGCTGCTGTACGATTCATGTCTAGGGGAGAGAGATGGAGAAAATTAACTAAGAGGGCCTTAGGAGTCACTGAAATTTAAAAAATGGATCAAAGTGACTGTTCAGCACCTGATAAAAAACCACATGCTCAACTGATTTGCATTGTACATCGCTTTCAATAATCAAAGCTAGCTGCAGTGCTACCTTTCTCTTTTTTTCCTTTTTTTCTTCTTGGGTTTTTTTATCCTTAACAAGGAAGTGCATATCCTTATGCTTTGTCTGAATGCAACATAACTTTAAAAAAAATCTAACTACTTCATACTGAAACATAGCTATGTCTCCTCTGACAAAATGCTACCTTTCCTCCTATTGCCAACTATTTTATCTATTTAAGTAATTCAGACAAGCATCCTAAGAATGTCTTTTAGTAATAGAGGAAGGCCAGTTTAATTTTCTTATCCTAAAAGATAAGGTAGAAAATATCTTACGATGAAGTGGAAATTTTTTTCGAGCTGGTGAGTGAACACTTCAAAACAGTAAATCAGAAAAATGGAATTGTAATGGATACACTTGCATAACTTTGGCTGCAATAGTTACTAATACTTCTACTACCCCATCGAACTGCTATGACAGCTGTCATAGGTATGTGCTTGCCAGGAAGTTTTTCACTGCCATCTAGAGGAAGATACTCAGAATTCCTTAGAATTCTTTAACTGGAAAGATAAGTGTCGGTTCTCTGTGTCTTTGCTCTTTTGATTGCGAGAATTATGATGGTGTTCTGATACACCATGTTAAAAATACAGTCACAGAAATAAACAGAATCAACAGAAACAAATATGGTTGGTTGTCTGATCTAGAGCTTGACAACACTGAGATATACCATCATTTCTAATGTTTTTACTCTACGTTTGAAGTATTTATTCCAGAAATTAATTCTAAGTTTAAAAACTGTTCTGAGAAATGGCTGTTTTTTCATTACTTCTAGTAGTGTTTTCTAAGTATTTACCACAACTTAAGTTTGCATTAAACCTTTGAAAGAAGAGTTCTGTTGCAAAAAGTTTCTTCATTTTAGGAGCATATGTAAAGTACTGTGTCATCTGAGAGTAGATGTCTGAACAGATTAGTGTCAAAACTAGTATTAAATGTTGCGTGTGTGACTTCATTAAGGACACTTAAAAGGTAACTAACTCAGCAAGTTACATTAACAAGTTTGCTGGTGGAGTTCGTTAAGTTGGAAGCCTAATGAAAAGTTCTGGTTTGTTTTTCAGCTGATCAGTGTGTGAATCATTGCAGTGCTCAGACGTGCGTATTGGCTCAAGAAGAACAGCTTCTCCAGACTGGAGACAAACAGCTGGCCAGACACGTGCTGCTGTGCTTACTCCTTATTGTTGGCCTGTTTGCTGTAAATACTTTTTTCTCTCCATGTTGTTTAAGTCATAGAGGTGGAATGATTTTTAGAAAAGCTATGTAGACAGTCAAGTAAAAATCTTCCAATTACTCATGGAAAAATTTATTAATTAGAGGCTTTATTTTGGTCCCTTACTGAAAGAGGGTTATCATAAAATTAATTTTTCTGTGCCACACCATAAATTAAAGGCAAGTTAAGATTGATTATATTACTGAGCAAGCCACACTGGAGAACCCTAAAGGGGGGAAAAAAAGAATTATATAATTTTGTAATTAATTCATCACTACTACCCCTCTTCCCATTTTCTCAAGAACTAGTCTTCTTCCCTAGACAATAATCAATTAAAAATACAAAGTGAATTCTATTTCTGAAAGAGATTGTTCTCTCTGATCATGCTTGGATTTGGAACTGGGATTTCTCTGAGGTGCTGTAGTAATGAAGAGTAATGTAAGACTTCATTTGAAATGGGAAAGTGCAATTTTGTTTGGTTTAGCGGCAGTTCAGAGGCAACATAGCTAAGTTGGCATTGCCAAGCATCATTACTGACTAGATCCCAGCTGTGAAGGTGGCTGCTCCTGTGTGAAAGTGTGAAATACCAATATGGTAATGCATCAGGGATATCATTTCAATTTTTAACTGTAGCAAAGATGAGAAACAGTTCTCTGAAGGTAATACTCAAAGTTGAGCTGCTTGTGGATGATGAGGGGAGAAGTTTTGGGAGTTTTTTTGAAGTGGAAAATACCATGACACAAATATGTGATACTACAAAGCAGGACAGTGTGGTACAACTATGTGGTGTAATAGCTACTACTGTTGCTTTTCAGATTCTGTTAAATTACAAAATGGAAGTTTTTCCTCTCTCAAATTTCCTGTATCAAATATTCCATGCTAATACTTTTTTTTAACATCTATATTCAAGAGGTGTCCCAAATGTTAGTCTCTATTTTAGTTATAGCTGAATGGTTACACAGATAGTATGAAATGAGACCAGGTACATTAAAGAATTAGCCTTTACACCCAAAAGGATTAACTTTGGAGGGTTTTTTCCCTTCTGTCAGGCATCTAAAATAGCTGAAGTGATATGTGCTTCAGCTTAGCACAATCTTAACTATGCAGAAAATATGTGGAAAGCACTGGTCTCAGCTAACCAGGCCTAAAGACAAATACTGAAAATCTGTCTGGGCTAACATTGTCTGTGTTAGGTTGAATCCCTAAGTATGCTTAAGGCAAGTTCCTTATGTAGACATGTAATGGGCAGGACCTCTACAGTTGTATGTTTTGCAGTGTTTTGTTTAAAAACAAACAAGCTCTTCCCCTCTAGCTATTAAGCCTAACTGAAATGATGTTTTAAGGTGTTTTATTCCCCCTTATTTGTCTTCATTCGAGCCATTTGTTAAGACAGTGAAAATCATGCAAGAATCTATTAGCTTGTGAAAAGTAAGAAAATGCTGTTGATTTTTAACAGTCAGATTAGGTTTGTGGATTTTGTTGTTTTGTTTTTTTCTTAACAGAATCTTTCCAGTTGTTTGTGGTGGCTGTTCAACCAGGAGCCTGGAAGGCTATATGTGGAATTGCAGTTCTTCTGTGCTGTGTTTAATTTTGGTCAGGTACATGTCCATGTTTATTCTGAAATTACCAGCTCCTTATCTTGTTTTGCCTTTCTTTCTCAAGCTTTTTTCTTTTGCTCTGTTATCTTTCTTATAATGCACGTCTTTTTTGTGTGTGAACACTTTCAAAGGTACAAATGACAACTGAATGTCAAATATCTATGAACATTAAGTAGGATTTTAGCCTTTTTTGTACCAGAAAGCTTTACTGGTGTTGCTTCATTGGAGTTACACCACTATAAATAAATGGGTGCAAGATGGCTACATGGATAATTTCCCTGTAAGGATTTAAGTTATTATCTTTTCAGTTGCAGTTACAGCACCCGTAACTAATACCTCACAGATAGATATGGAATTGTTCCAGCTGCATGTGGCCTATTTTAGTGCAGACTGACAAGGTAGCTTTGTTTATCTAGGAAGGTGAAAGTAAGGCAGTGCTGATACACATGCTAGAGGAATGTTTCACAGATCCACGGACGGTTGTGCCCACAAGTTGCACTGCAGTATCAAGTAATTATAGTAGTTTTGATACAAAAGCAGCACAGAAAAATGAATTAGAGAGCATTCTAGCATTCAATTTACAGTAAGTCAGTTCTTTTCTTGACATTAGTAAGAACAGATATAAATAACTGGCTATGTAAGGATAGCCAGTTATCCGTAAGTGTCAGGTGGCATGTCACAGCCGTAGGTTTACCGAACTCTTTCTTGAGGGGTGTCTTTGATGTACTGTTATGTATTCATCTGTCTTTTTAAGGCCCAAATGAAAAATCAAAGCAGAAACAAAATGCATTTTGAGGGATATGTAATGCATTTTATGGGATATCTGGAGAAGAGGGATACTCTTCACATGTGTTTTGGCAATGAGATTTTGATATGTTATTTCTGTTCTTTAGAAACTAAAGGGTTTGCTTAATGTTGCTTTTTTTTTTTTTTTTTTTTTTTTTTTTTTTTTTTTTTTTTTTTTTTTTTTTTTTTTTTTTTTTTTTTTTTTTT
>WTSP01026737.1:34491-48880 GCA_025331215.1 Actenoides lindsayi | reverse complement strand
TGGCAGGGGGGTTGGACTAGATGATCTTTCTAGGTCCCTTCCAACCCCTAATATTCTATGATTCTATGATTCTATGCTAAACCACTTTTCTCTATGTAAAGCCAAGAGTCACTCCTTGGAGTGGGGGCTTTTAGAAGCCAAGAGGGAGCTGACAAAAAGCTTCCTATGACGGTGATTCCACCAATCTTGGTGCCCACTGCTAGATTTCCCAGAAACCAAACTTCTGATGGAGAACAGATACAAGTTCCCTGTTGCACGAGCATGTGATGTTTACCCTGACAGTACACCAGCTGCCAGAAGAGAGACAAAGCCTGCATCAGAGTAATGGTAGACAGGGGCACACATGATTTCTCTGCTCTGTTTTTTTGTAGTAGCTGCCTGGAAAAAAAAAAACCCTCCTCTGAATTTGTTTGAATTAACAAAACCTGAATCATTTCAGTACTCTACATGACAGGAAAAGCCCAGGATGTTTCTGATCTTGAATGAAATATTCAGAAGCCACTTTCAGTGTTTTTCTGAAACACGGCTGAAAGAGCTTCCTTTTAAAACTTGGAATTCAGCTCAAATACTTGAGCAACATAAGTCTGCAGCTTTTCTAGGACCAATAAGCCAAACAGACAAACACAGCGTGCGTAATTCCTCTGCCCTTGTTGAGAAGGCATTGAAAACCTTTCCTTGGGAAAGTTAAGTTATGCAAAGCAGGAGTTAACAATGCAAAACTGCTCCTTCAGAACTCGTCTAAGGCTGTGAATGACAAAAGCTGTAGGAAAACCTGGGCGGTGTTATGGCCAAAAATGATGAAGAAACACCCACCAGGAAGTTAGGTAGCCTGCTGTTGAAAGGAACTCTTAGCGCTCCTGGGCTCTGGCTGAAGACTGAAGCATCAACAGTTTGAGTTAACTTTTAGACACCTATCAAAATGTGATCTCTGGCCAGGATTGTTCTTCAGAATCAAAGAAATAAACGTGCATTTCTATCAGGAGCAGAACTCGTGTAGCTTAAGTTTACTACAGATGAGTGTCTAAGGCTACATTTCTTTACTGTCTAACAAGAGTAAGCTTGTGCTGTAAATTGTCTCACGTTACCCAGGCTCTGATTTCCAGGATATTTCTAGCAGCTTGATATTTTTGGAAACTGCACTCCTCTGTTATACTTGTGGTTAAAATAAATCAGCAGATTTTAACACTGTTGAGGCAGGCGGAGGGAACGACAGAAAGAAACAGCCACATGGAGCATGTAATGGCATGTTTCTCACTTCCTCAGGAAACCCATCTTAAAAGATGAAGATGGCAGAGCCCTACCACATTCTCTTCCAGGGGAGTTTTAATTGGTGAGCTGAATGTCAAGAAAATCCCCTCACGAAAGAAAAGTGAAGCAAAAGAGCTCGTTGCGTTTTTGTGAGTCATCTCCATCCAGCCCCTGAAACGACACAACAACTGACACCTTTGTTGGGGGCAGAGTGAGAAAAAGATGAATTACTTCTTAAAATGCAAGTCAGATGATGAGGATAAAGGTTTAGAGTGGATAATTCCCCTTTTCAACGCCGGATCCAGGCAAAATTAGTGGTTCTGAGCATGATCTAAGGTTTACCCATCAAGTCACTTCCTGGGGTTAAAAATATTAGAGAATTGGAACAGTTAAGGGAAGGCCCCTGCATATATTGTTTTAATCTGATTTATGTTCTCTTTTATCTCGGACTCCACCTCTGCAAGCCATCGTTTGACTGAAAATACAGAAAAGGAAGACAGGAGTTGGCACATTCCTGAAGTTGCCACTGCAAGACACACATCAGTAATTTACCTGGCCACGCTTTCCTAGGGAGCACTTTGGTTTGAAGAGAGAAAACAAAACAAAACAAAAAAACCCAAAGCCACACACCCCCTCAAACAGTAAGTTTTCTATCAATACATTAACAGTAAGTTATATACCAGAGGTATGTAAATGAGCTCAGTGAAATTCGGATGTGATTTACAGACCAGACCGAATTTGCATATATTTTTCAAGGTCTAAATTTCCCCAGGTAAAGCAAAAAAGCACAGCAGGAGCAACAAATGGTTCCTAATATTGCAAACCACTTCTAAGTTCAATGCAAGCTGTGGATTGCCAGGTGGCATTGGTCAAGCACAACAATGCCTTCATCATCTCCTTGATAGTGACACCTCTTTGTTCTAACAGTTGATGCTGGACATTCACATGACATTTAGGAGACCTTGCTGTAGGGTTCTCTCTGCTTTTGAAGTCTCTTTTAAGACTCTAGTCTGGGTGAGCCATTGAATTTCTCTTTTGAGCACTCTTCCAACGCAGATGTACTTGTCCAGCTCTGCCTCCTCCTGCTTCAACTGCTTATCCCCAAGGCCAGTCCTGACCCTGAAACATCTTAAGCATTTTCTTTCCCTAATCAAAGGGGGAAGCTTGGCACTGAAAAGAGCAAGCCAGCACAGAAAGGCTTCATGTGGACTTTCTACACACTAGCACTTTAACCTTGAAACAGGAATAAGATTATATACCCCTAGAAAGGCAAATCACTGCAGTGTCACCCTTTCCTTGGAAGAGTTAGCCAGTGTGCAAGGGGACAGGGCTGGCAGCAGGACAGATGTGCTCCTGGCTTTCCTTATTTATCACCCAAATGATGCTTTAATCAGCCTCTGCAGGAATCACTAAGTTCTGCCAGATAATTTCCATGGAATCCATCTTCCCCAACTCCCCTGCCAGCCAGTTCTCCTTGGCTGTGCCTGCCTCTCCACTGTGCTATCGCTCCCACTGTCTGCTGTCAGTGGTGGGTCACTTATGCCAGTGGCATCTTGGTGCCACCTCTGTGACAGCACCTGCAGGGGCTGTGCAGCGACAGGAGCAGAAGGAAAGAAAAGATTAGTATGGAAGTCAACAAGCCAAGGTGAAGCCCACGCTCAGGGGCTGGGTGTTGCACACTGTTTCCAGTCTAACAACATCTCTCCCAAGCAGTACCCTCAATCCACTCCCGAATCAGTAGAGACCAATTCAGACATAAATGGGCAAAGCCCTATTTTTGCAGGTGGGAGAATGAAAAGAGCCAACCAACAGGAAAACCAGAAGGGAGAAATGAGGCTTGGGAAGCATGAGGAAGCATGGGAAGCTTCTAAAAACTTGTTGGCCAAGTCAGTGATTTTCAGTCTGTCTGTGATTGTTGTACCTGCCAATCTCTTACTGTTAAACACTCTCTCAGCTGTCATCTGAACCAGGCTGGGTCCAGACTCAGAGGTAGTTCACTCCCTAACAGAAAGAAAATACAAGAAAAAGGCAGAGGGAGACGGAGGAAACGGGAGTGAGAGTCAGGTACTGGCTGATACAGAAAGGCTTTCTCCGACCTGGCCACGGCTCAGAGGTAGGTGGGAGTCTGCCGGGGGAATTCCTGGGAGCTGCCCAGCTCAGTTCTTAGACCAAAGAGGTCTAATTTGGAATCAGCCTTTTTTAAGCCAAGTGTC
Organism: Actenoides lindsayi; assembly: GCA_025331215.1. Lineage (NCBI taxonomy): Eukaryota > Metazoa > Chordata > Aves > Coraciiformes > Alcedinidae > Actenoides > Actenoides lindsayi. The sequence continues at coordinate 45,419 of WTSP01026737.1, read as the reverse complement.
CTTGGTGAAAGGACCATCTTTTCCCTCTCAAAGAGCACCCTGCCCCTGGCTCTGTGCCACTGCCACACTTCAAATACAATTGCACGGATTCTCAAACATTTTCCCGACTCCTCTTTTCTCGGGAGAAGTTCCTAATAGTTCAGCTTGATCTTGCTGTTTTGATCTTGCTGGTTTCCTGTTCCCTTGGAAAGAGCTGGGGAAAGCAGACAGCATGCCCAGCCTCCCGATGAGGTGAGCTGTTCCAGGGAGACTGCAACAAAATGCCACAGATGTGTTTGACACTGGTAAAGCCTGGACAGAAAGCACTTTACATTGAGTTCTAGCACTTGTTTTGGCTGAGCTGGGTCTTATCCTAAAGCAGCTGTCCATGTATTTGACTCTGCTGCGAGGCATAATCCTTCAATTGCCTAAATACATATTTACACAGTGTTCACAAATCTGTTATGCTGAAAAAGATCTATCCTTTAATTATCCAACACAGTCAACCACCATCGTTGGGATCCGGCCCAAGTTTATTTAAGAGGAGGAAAAAAGTTATTATGAAAATTACCACGGCTTTTTTTTTTTTTCCTTCTTGCTTTTTTTTTTTTTTCTTTTCTCTTTTTGAAACGAAACATTTTTGTATTGATGCACAAACCACAAGAATGATCCTCAGTTTAATGGTTTCCTGCGGGTGAACTCTTTCAAGTTGAGCTGTCAGTTCGGAGTATGGGTGGGGAGCCCATTTGGAGGCCAAGCGAGAAGAATTCCCTTTCACAACACCCCCCGAAGGCAGCCAAAGATCAGAAGGACGCTGGGACGACTCGCTTCACTCTCCACACGTCGTGGGCAGGTCTCAGCCTTCCCCCTTCAGCAGCGTCAGCACGTGCCAAGCAGAAGGCACCGCTCTTCTGCAGGCTGCTGCCTCTGACAACAAGGACACGATGTTCTCTGAGCTGCTGGTGCACAGAAAACATTTCACCGTGGAGCAGGGCTGCAGCCCAACTGCTGAGTCACTTGCCTGACTCACAGAAGGTGGTGTTGTGTGGGCAGTGAAGACAAGGAGGGGGTCGTAAGGCAACTATTCTCTTCATAGGTCAGTGTTTGGGGGGGGGTTAATGTAGGTTACATACATAACCCCAAATGAGATGCCCTTGTAAAAATCAGATTGCTTCTTTCCTTAAGAAATGGTGCTTTTGTTTGATTGGATGCACATATAATCACTTTCTGCATTGAAAGTGTTCACTGCAGTCATGTAATTAGCAAAATAATGGGGGGGATGCACTAATGCAATGGGATATCCATCCTCCATCTTCCAGTGGGACTTCTTCCATGATCTTCCGTTGACCTTGCAAAGGCTCTCATCCCCCAGCTATCAGAAGTGGCTTCTAATTCTGTCTAGGGCCTGCTGTCAGTTTTCATTACAAATCCAGGGCTCTTCTTGAAATATTTGCAAAAAAATGAAATATTTTAGTAAGTGTTTTTTATTGAAAACCAGTGGCTGAATTTAGGGCTTTGTGATTTTTTTCAAAACTTCAAACACACGTTGCAGCTTTGAAGAGGTTTCAGGGCTGGCACCACTTCTTTTACCTCCAAGATTTTTTACAGGGGATCTGGACAGAAATGCACATTTTCTCCTTCTTTCTCATAAAAAGCAAATGCCAAGTAAATGTCTAAGCCACCAGAAGCCGAGGTGCCTGATTTCCAGGTTGCCCAGTTTCAGAGGCATCAGTGGGGCTGATGATAATGATCTGAAATCAAAGCCTACTTCGGAAGCTGTCCACCTGAACTTCCCATTCTTTATAGCACCACTGTGACAATACTGCTTGCCCACTGGAACTCACCTTAGCATTGCACAAATATACTCGATCATGGTTGGAAGAGAGATGGAAGAGGGGAGGGAAAAAAAGCTCATTAGAAAGCCAAACCCAAATGATACACGAGAGCAGAGCAATCGGAATGATGCAAGGAGTGAATACATGGGAGGGAACAACACGATGTTAATGATTTCATTCAGCGTGTCTCAATCTCTGTGTTGGAACAGGAATTTGTTCCGCGTTGGCTGGAGTGCCATGACGCTGGGAACCTTCCTTGTGAGGGAGCTGGGAGATGTCCTGCCTCTCTGCCCTCCCACTCGCATTGCTCTGGTAGCCTAATGCTCCTCTAAAGCACGCAGCACGGGTAGGACAGTCTGACAACTCTGCTCCTGACACACAGAATAACCTTGAGTGCAAAGTCCCCCCCTGCCTGTACCTTGGCTCCTCAGGGGTTTCACAGCGCCTACAGCAAAGGTAACTCCTGGGGTACTTGCCAGCAGTTTAGAAAGGTTCTGAGATCCTTTGATGGGAGGATGATAACTAAACCTGCATTTGAAATAAATTTTCAAGTGCCTTTTTGCTAACCCTTCTTTCTGCTTCTCTGCTCTCTAAGCTAGAAACTTTTTTTTTGTTTTTTATTCCGCTGTATAATAAAAAGAAAGCGTAAAAGGCCCCTCGGTCAAATGTCTCACGGGCATCACAGCATCTTTAATTAACAGTGCAGATTTAAAATAGTCACAGATCTTTACCCATTATTTGGAGTGAAGCATTACCATGATCAAATGTAATTCATTGTTGCTGTAGAGTAAGTTCTGCTCTGGCAGAACGGGAACAGAGATATGAATTGTTTCCATTATCTTGGAATAGAACCTTTCAAACTTCTTCTGTTTGAGAACCCTGAACATTTTTCCAGTAAGGATGAATAATGGTCAGAAAATTCCCATGTGGGATCCTGTACCCCACACTACAGCTTGACTTTGCCCCATTTTTAGAAACCACAGGCTGAAATCACTGACCTCCATGGTTTTACCCCACATCTCCCCACGCACAAGCCACCAAAGCTCCAGCCTGCACCATGCCATGGAGTGTGATGCCAAGGCACCGATTTCTAGTACTAGAAGTGGACTGATCTTCACTTTGAGGGGTGAAAACTACGCCAGAGAGTACTCCAGAGCAGTTCAAAGCCTGGAGGCTGCAGAGACAGTTCAACCTTTATCAGTGGGTATTGCTGTATGGCTTTTGTACAGGTGGGTTTTGAGCTGCAGCTTTCAGAAAGAAGCACCCTAGGGATGGTAGAAATCTGCAGCTAAAGATTCTGGGGTTTTCACATTTTGTTTCCTCCTTTCAGGTCAGCAAATCTGAATTCTTTCTAGGAAATCCTATCATCTGCAGACAGGGAGACAAAACCAGCTCTCCTTTTCTCAGTCATGAAGGAATCGTGACATCTGTGGTCCAAAGCTCTGGCACTGAAGCAGATACTGAAGGCTAATTAATTAGCAACATGATTGGGATTCGCCAGAAAATATCTGCTCTAATTAAAAACTGTCAACACAGCTCTGCAAAGGAGCAATGCCGATGACAGCTGCAGATACAGCTGAGGGGGCTAAAGTGAGTGAGGCCAAACACGTTACCTCTGTGCCCTGAACACAAGTGTTAAATGGAACTCGGATGTGGAGGGTTCTTCCAAGAAAGCAAATTCTGTTGTGTTGAAAGAAAGGGGCAGGGGGGAGAGGGAGGCAGACAAAGATGCAGCTTTAGACGTTTGGGTCTGTTAGATATTTTGCTTCAAAGTCACAGTTATCAATGCCTACCAGGGACTCTGGTGGAGCTCTTAAGTCCTTGGGTGCTCCCCCAGCTCCTTGGCTCACTCCCATTAAAATATGCCTGGTGAATAATTTATTGAACACAGGCTACAGCAGCTTTTGTGTGCGACGGGCGATGGGATTTCATGATGTGAGACTCAAAGAACACATGCCTTAGATCTCCATGAAATCTGTGCTATACACATAAAGAGATCTGGCTGGACAGAAGCTCCTTGACCCCAGAGAAAAAAAGCAGCCAGGTTCTCTGTGCTCAGTGCTTCAGGCTCCAGGGTGCCCAGGCTGCTTGGAGGCATGGCTGTTTGGTTAGAGGTTAATTCCTGGATTGCTCTGCCTACCATGAAGTGAGAGTGGGAAATTATGGCCAAGTTCACTCCTTCCTTGCAACTTGTGTTGGCCATTTGAGCAAGCCTGAGTAAACAGCTCCTTACTGCAGGGAGCTTCCAGTAGTAACAGCGTCCCCAAGGCTAATTCCAGTGGCTTTTTAGCCTGAGACTGAGGCTGACCCCATACTTGACTTTGAGTTGCAGGGAATGACTTCAGTCCTGGCAAAAAGCCCACATAAGGTAGAAGGAGCCACTATCCAGTTAATCTAAGGGTGACTTCTGTCCGTGTTACAGCAACTCCTTCTGCAAAGGATTTAAGATACGTATGTAGAAAATGGAGAGAGATTGTTCTTGCTCTTTCTTTGCTCTGTAAGATCCTGTTACAGGTGGTATTTTCCCAGATTTCCTGTTTTCCACTCTCTTGGCAGAGATGCAGTACTCCTCTAAGTCTTCTTCACTTCCATATTCTGCCTCCTTTTCCCCCCTAGCTGTGCTTTCTTGCTTTATTCCCACCTTCCCTTATTTTGATGCCATCTGGGAATGAACAAGGACACCTTGAGCACCCCAGTGTGTAAAGCAGGCTGAACTTGAACGTATACTAAAGAAGATTAATTAGAGGATTTTATTCCTCTGACAGCACAGTCTGTCCCTTTTTGCTCCCTGACTGTGCCTGTGGAAGGTTGCACTGGATTAGAGAACCAGTTAAAATTTAGAAATGACCATTCCTTGTTTGTCTTTGGAGACATCTTCAACTGGGACAGGTTTGGGGTACATTTCTTCCCACACCATTTTGTCTCGTTGATTGCCTAAGTTGCCAAAGCATCTTGATATTTCTAAAATGATACATGTCACATTCTGTATTCCTCTTCCACTTATCTCCTGTCACCATGGCAAGCCAGGCCACTAAGCAGTTGAAGGAAAGCTGTTTCTGGATGAATTCGGGTGGTGTGGTTTGCAGGCTTCTGTTTTAAGATCTCCCTTCTGGGTAGAGGAATTCAGATCTTATGTAAAGTCTCAGACACGTTTCTTCTTGCTTCTGCCTCTCAGCAGCCCTTCACAGGGAGCCCCCAACACATCTCAGGCCTAACGTGCATCGTCCAGAGGAGACGTTTGGCTGCCCCCAGCCAAAACCCCATTCCCTTTCCCCTTCGTACTTCTGTTGTTCTTCAAGAAACGCTGGGTCAGGACTTGAAAGAACACAAGTGTTTCACTGTCAACTGCCGTCCAGAAACTCACATTTTGAGCTGATGAGCCTGTGCTGTTCCACGGAGCTGCCTGACTCTGCTGGCATGAAGTCAGTGAGAGAACTATCATTGGCTTCCACAGAAGCTAAGTCAGGCCAAAGCAGGGAGCACAGCGCGCTTGGAAGTTTCACCTGCAAGGTCTTCTGGCCATCAACAGTACATGGCAGCACTTCAGCCCTGTCTGGTTGCTGTGTGTGTGGCTGGGCTTGGAACTGGTTTTACTCTGGCTCACTTTTTCCATATAACTTCCCTTAAAACAGAGCACTATTGCAGAATTCACAGAAAGTTTTGCAAAACCAAACAACCCCACGATGAGAAACAAAATACTGCACAGATGAATCACAAGGTGGTTGAAAGAACAGAAACTTCCATATCAGCCTAAATAATGGGAAACATTCAGTTTAATTGAGGTCTCTTCTGTTAGATACTGAAGGCAAACAGGGGTATCTGGTTATTGTTAGTGATGAGAGGAGAGCGGGGAGGGGCTGGGAGTCTCAAAGCAGCTCCAGAAAGCATCCAGGAGACAGGATCTCTCCAGCAGCCAGTTGCTCAGTGCGTGCTCTGCGGGCTGGACAGCACAGTATGCAGACAGCTTTCTCTGGCTTGGGTTCCTTCCAAGAGCAAAAATTGAATCCACCTGAGGTAAACGGACTCACAAATCACCTTATCTCTCCTGACATGATGGACAGATGTTTTCCTGTTACACTGAACTGCACAAATGGGACATGTTTTCCTCAGGTCAGGTTCCTGGGTTAATGCCTGGCACATGGAGCTGCCTTCTTGCCTTTCGAGGGGCAGGAGACCAAAGGTTAAGAGCAGACACCACAGGCTTGTCAACAAGACAAGTCTTGCAGAAACCAAACAGAAGGTCCCAAAGATGCTAACAGCATCAAGCCACCCTTGTAAATATTCCCTGTGTTGTCTCAATTGGACTAGAAGAGATGGAAGCAGGGACATGACTGCTGATAGATGTTCATACAGCAAGAACTGCAGTACAAAACCCCAAGTCCATCCTGCCTCGTGACTGCACACAATCCATGCAGTTTCCATCTCCTATGATCTGAACTGCCAGTGTAGAAGAAGAGGACTTCTGAGGCCAGATGAGCAGAGCTGTGTTCACAGGACTTGAGAAAGAACTCAACACTGAGACAGACCCGTGTTTGTGGTCGCTGCTGTGCCCACCTATCGACTACCATCTGGAGACTGCTGCCCAGCCCGTGGAGCACAGTGGTCAGCACTGCACCAGAACACCCTGCTGCAAGGACATGCCAGACCTGGTTCCGACAGCATGGCGGTGACTGCCATCCATTCTCCAGCTCCCCGCTAGCAAATTGTCTCCTGGAAGCTCAAAACCACACCTGCCACAGTAAAGCAGAAAGGCTTTGCATTAGTAGTTCTGCAGGGGACACTCCCTTCAGCAGCAGGAAACCCCCAGTGTAGCAGCTCTGTGGTCTCCCCTCTTACCCCCCTACGAGAGAGCTCTGGGCAGCAATGTTAAATATTTCACTTACTGCTCTCTAACTCCTCTCTCTTCAGTAAGTAAAGGCAGCACCTATGGAAACAAGCTCCGTAAATGTGGTGATATTTTTGAGTTATGTGAATTATCCTCCTTCCTTATATTTCACCCCACACCAAAATGCTACGGGACATTAGGAGCTTCCTCACTCACAGAACCCAAGGTGTAACATTAGTGATGGTCATGATTTCAGAGTGTTCAGCTTCTTGCAGAGCAAGGGCTTTCATTTTACTTTCTCTATAGATTCATGGTCAGGGCTATAAGCTGGCAGATGAGTGTTACGAAGTTTCTGTTGATGAACTAGGGGACTGAACATGCTTCTAACACTTTTATCAAAACTTTGAACAGGCATTTTATGTTGTCCAGCTTCGTGGGCTCAGCCGAAGCTGTTTTGTTGGGCAATCAGAACTGCATGAAATACTGCTCAGTGCAGCACAATAGCTGGCACTGGACCAGCTGAAACAAGGATTTGCAGAGACGATTTCCTATTCCTTTACCTATTTTCACATGCAGAAATCCTCGTGTTTCTGCACAAAGAGGATCTGCATATGCAAGTGCCAGTGCCCCTCCACTGTTGGTTTGACAGAAAGGTGCCTGAACATTGTGGTCTGCAGCCTTCACAGAGAAAAGATGTTTCTAAAATCTCAAGAAATAAGGCAGCCTAAGCCAAGATAAATGAAGAATCTGGAGAATTTATCCTCCCCGTTGACATGATCATAAAACCATTGGTACAAATGTCTCCCACCAACGCAGAGTGTGGAATCTCAGCCAGCCAGCCTCTACTGCTTGCCTGGCTTTCTTCAACAAGGGTTCCACTCAGATCCTTCTGGGTGTGGACCTGGGAACAAGCTAATGTGTAGGCAGTGTGACTCTCTGGGCAAGGAAGACCCTGGAACAGAGCAAGGAGTAAACCAGCTTGCCAGACCTGAGAGACAACTGAGAAAGCTGATCTTCATGGAGTGCCTTGGAGAACATCAGGCTGGTGTTACTAGCTTGAACGTAGCCAAAAGAATGGCAAACTTCATGAAATCATCTCATCATTATCCACAAAGAAACTCCACAGATACAAGATTTTAAAAACCCACCCCATAAAATCATTGCTGTTCAAATTTTGACACACTGCAAACATCTTTTAGGATGTTTTTCTCCTTAAGCATATTTTCCAGGAAAATGAGAAAGTAAAGGTGGTTTTTTTACCTGTCTAGTAGATCTTCTAATAGACCTCCTGATATCAAGAAGTTCCACCTCAGTTCTGAATTTTACATTGGAATTCAACTATGCTTCATGAATTTATGTACTTAATGTATGTTATATTTGTTCAGTATCCTACATTTATATTAACACAGAGCTTTTGCTAATGGTACGCGGAGACTGAATCACCAAGTGCCCTTAGCCTGCACCCTGAACATAGGAAGTTCTTGAATTAACTAAAAGGAAGACATAGTTTGTATGGCTAATTTATAAATTCCTGACAAACTGCAGGTTTTGAACAGGAATTGCTGAATTTTCTGCAGGTGCTCAGAAGAGAACCCTTGTTTGTAGTACACTGTTCTAGCTGTGTCATTGCCTTAGCCAGCTAACTTTAAAATCTTACCATGGCAATCTGTCATTTCTGGTGGGATACAGTAAATCAATTTGCCAGAGAGGAAGAGAAACACAATTTAAAAGATCATGAGATTCATTAAAATTCAAACTGAAATGTCATTTTTGTGAAGATCAGAAAAGGTAAAACATGCCATTCAAAGAATTGCCCAGGTTGAGGCCATTTCCTCCTTCCTGGTTTTTTTTTTTCTTTTCAATGGATAGAAAAGAGTTTATATTAATCCAAATATTGCTTTTGTTTTGTGAAAGTTTACCTTGTGGACCAATGGCAATGATTTTAGAGAAATTAATTTGATTTCTTGAGTTGGCTGAGCCAAAGCAATCCTTTTCCTGATTCTCCTTCAGAACAGCGAGCATTCAAGCAGATAGTGAACGTTTTCGAGGTCAGAATCAGAAGTTGTATTCGCACATTCCTGCTTTCAAGTTAAGCACGTGCTTAAGTGCTTTGCTAGACTGAGACCTGACACCTGTTTAAATCAAAACAGAACTCCACTGAACTCCGTGGTGTCGCATCTGTATGTAAGCGGTTCGACGTGAGAAGAAAATGAGAGCCATATGGTTTTGAAACAAATCAGAGCAAAATGTTGGACCAGTGTTGTGGATTAAAAGAAGGCCTAAACCGTACAGAACTCTTGTTATTTTAGTTGGCAGTGCTGTATTTATCTTGTATGTCCTGGCTGTCTATTCTATCTTTAAGATAACATAGCCTCATCAGTTTATACCGGCTGAGATCTTGACCCTAAAAGTGAATTCTAAACGTGCTATGCACTCCAGAAATCAAATAATGAGAATTACAGGCCTTTAATCAGGGAAGAGAAGTGACATCATAGGCTTATCACAGCACAGCTCAAATTTCAAATACTGTCCTGCTAGGAGCAATCCAGCTGAACGAACAAGTAAAGTCTTCAGACTGAAGAAGACATCTGATCAAACCGTGAGGATTCTGCCTGTGAAGACGCTGGCCTTTGTTAAATGAACTGTTTCTAGGAAAAGGATGAAGAGCCTTTAGAGAGGACAGCTACACTGTGGTCCTGAAAGTCAGTAAGATAGTTCACATACCTTGGACTGAGCTCCATGGTCCAGAACTGGGCTGTCTGCAGACATGTGTGGCTAAACTGGGACAACCATGTTTCCGTGACCCTCACAAAGACATGTATTTGTTGTCCTGTGACAGAATTCAGAAAGCAATGTCAGTCCTCCTGCTGCTTCCATTGCTCGTGTTGGACTGTACATCTCTGAACTGTTTGGGGAGGCTTGCTGAGTGGATCAGTACGGCATCTCTGTAGGCTATGAAACAAAAGTTCATGTTTGCTTCTTGAAAAGGGTCTGTTTCTAGACTGACCTATTCATTCGAGGTCGTAAGTAAGCGATACCTAGAGATAAAGGGTTGGGCTAGATTCCCAGCTGATATAGTCTGGCAGAGATCCACCAGCATCCACATAGCTAAGGTAAAGAGCTGGTGCTCTCTGGTTTCTTTAAAGATAAGTCGGGAAACTGATTCAGCAAACTGCTAGTGAAAATTTTCTTCTGCAAACAGCATAGTACTTCCAACTCCCATCCCTTGCCATGAATGATTCAACCAAGGAAATATTTAACACAATATGCACAATTCCCATTCACTTGTCCTTGTTTATTAGGAAGAGAATTACAGTGTTCTCGAGGATATGCAAAAACAAAAAGACAATGAGTTGTCTTTCTGGTGTTCCAGCACAACAACAATCTGAGGAACACTTCAGATTGCTTCCCTTGCAGAATGGTGGCATGCACGTTGCAGAGAGAATCAACCAAGGCAGGGTGAATACAGAAGTGTAGAATCCTTTCAGTTGGAAAAGACCTTTGAGATCATCGAGTCCAACTGTTAATTCAACACTGCCAAGTCCACCACTAAACCATGAAATGTCTGAGGAGTATCTCAGACTTGAGAATTAGATACCATTAACCTTATGGCTGTGGGGACTGGAACAGCACTACACAAGGTTCTTGAAGAACTATTACAGCTGGCAAATCTCAGTTAGCAAATATGAAGTCAGTAATCTTTTCTACTAGGTGAGTGAGCTGGGAGGTAAACTCTGATACCTCAGAACAGATTTCTGCAGTCTACCCAGTGAAGGACAACACCACAAACACTAAAGGACAGTAAATGTCCTTATTAGGAGCAAAGACAAAAATGACAAAATAAAAAGGTGTCTCGTGTACATCAGACAGATGAGCTGGTAAACCCCTGGCTACAAGGCCTTGTGGACACCAGGAATTTACACAGACTCAAGGGGAGAATGAACCAGTTCATGGAAGAGAAATCCACTGAGGTTGCCACCAGCCTGTGCCTCCCTTAATAAGTTCAAAATAACAGTTAGAGGTCAGGAATGCACTAGGGAGAGCTGTAGTATGCACTCACCCTTTTCTCATACCCTTTGCTAGTTCCCTGCTCTCAGCTATGACTGGAAATAGGATCCCGAGTTTGACGGGACTGTGGTCTGCTGCACTACGGCCATTCTCATGGGGGTCTCTCTCAAAACATCACAGAGCTGCTGGCCTGCAATCTGTCAGAGAATCAGAATTGTCAGGGTTGGAAGGGACCTTAAAGATCACCCAGTTCCAACCCCCCTGCCATGGGCAGGGACACC
>WTSP01026737.1:0-34391 GCA_025331215.1 Actenoides lindsayi | reverse complement strand
GCTATCTCTAGTTTTTATCCGTTCCCTCCAACCCTATCACTGCCTGACAGCCTAAAAATTCCCGCCCTGTCATTTGCTAACAATCACTTGTCAGCTGTACACATGCTCAGAAATATTCTGATCATTACTCGTTGCTTCAGTAGGCCAAATGCCAGCACTGGGGAAAAAAACCTGCCTTGGTGGCAAGCAGACGAAGGCCGTTGGCACCGCAGCGCTGCCAGCGCTGAAGGAACTCTGCTACCCTGGCACCGTGCTGCTTGGGGAGGCAGGGCTGCCGAGCAGAAGGCAGGGCAGCCCTGGGGAGATGAATGCAGCGTGGCTGGAACGAAGGCGACATCCGAATTCACACAAAAGCAAATGTCTACAACACAGCTGCCATTATTTTTTTTCTGTGCCTGAAGAGACGGGACAATTTATAGCTGTCGTGGCAAGCGGTCCGGTCAGCTCCGCACACAATGCCGCCGAGTCTCGGCTGCTACGGGAGGGCAGGAGGAGATCTCCACAGCTGAGATCTCAGAGCAACTGCCAAACCTTCCTCTGCTCTTCAGAGAATCTGGCCATGTGTCAGTTAACAGCAAGTTCACGGCTGTCTCTGATGGTCCACTCGGACAGGGTGAAGAGTTGAAAGACTCTGAAGAAATGGTACCAATCCCTGCTCAAGGTGGACCATTAGCCACGGGGGACAATTCTGACAGCCTTGGCTAGGAGAGGAGGCATCCCACCTTGTCCCAGGCTGTGAGGAGTAACAGCACGGTGCAGTATGAACAGTGTCTGTGTACAGTGTACAGTGTATGTACAGCAGGTGTAGGAGACTCAGAGACAGAAAGAGAGTCAAGCAGAAATCTGCAGCATTTGCTAACTTGGAGAACTATAAAACTCAGCCTTTTTTCTCGCCCATAAGGCCACTCAGTCCTTACCCTCCAGCCCTTGCACAGCAGACACTCAGGAGGTACAAACTGCCACCCTCTTTAGGGACCTGCAGGTTGAGTGGTGCCATGGCACGGCTTACAGAAGCAGAAGGGACAGATCCACTACCCTATCCTGGTAACTCAGGATCCTCGCCATGCAATTTTAGGATGGCATTTCCTCCTTACCCCCTTATTCCCCCAACTAGCCATCCCCTGAATACATCACACTGTCGGGAAGCTTTCTTACAGAACACCCTTTGTTGCCCACGTTCCTGCAGTGCTGGGCCATATTCTCCAGCACGCTGTGCTCCTGTGGCATCTGCTGTCATTTGGCACCTCAAGTACCATTTTGCTGCTCAAAGGGGTTCTTTCACTGCCTTGACTCAGGTGGTAAGAGCTGTACAGGGGATACTTCTTCAATAGTTGCAATCTAGTGTAGCTCTGGTGAAATGTTCCTGCTTTTAATTTAACCTCCTGGCTGTGCTGGCTGCTTGGCACTCAGAGATTGTATCCTACTCATTCTAGCAAGCCCCACAGTTTGCAGGCAACTGATCAGCTCCTGCAGAGCAGGGTCCAGCGTGGGGGGGTGATGCCAAGGGTCAAAGCAACTCTAGGTACTCCTCTGCAAGCTGATTGAGCATCCAGGGATGACTTCGATGCGTCTTGCAGCAGCTGAGGATATGCTCTGGAGCTGTCTCTGGGGGGTGGCTGTTCTCCCATGGGCAGCTGGTGTTGTGGAGGTTTCTACAGCACTGCTGACAAAGGGAAACGGGCTGGATTGGCATGGACTGGAACACGGGCCCGGGACAAATAGGAACAGGCAAATGGGCCTACGAATGTCTTCCGTGCGTGGAGCTAAAGAAGGCTCATGCCTAGAGGAGAGCCCCAGGCTCTGGTCTCACTCACTCTGCTGTGAAGGCACAGTGACTCCTCTGGACTCGCCACGGGCTGTTAGTCATGTAAAACAACAAAGGTTGCTCCTTTAATCTTTAGGGTTTTTTTTTTCTCGCTCTTCTCTGAACTGTCTCCAGTTTGTCAATCTCAGGAACTCAGCGTTTGGCCCCACGCGCCAGGTCCAGCCACAACAGAAAAGCTAGCACTTCCTCGCTCTGTAAGATGATGCCTTTTGCATATGCAGCCACAAAACTTTCCTTGGGGAGGTTTCTTGCATCCCATTGAATCATTTTATGTGCCAGAATGATCTCTCCAGAAACACCTCTGTTTCCACCGGTCTCGCTGCTGCAGAAGCTTCCTTAGTAAACAGATAAGCTTCAGATTTATTTTCTCCAGCATCTTCTTGCTTGCTTGCCTCCCTCCCTCTTGCATTATCTTTCTTGTCAATGAGCCACCTCTGGCTTTATCAGCCATCATTCCACTTCCCAGTTAAGAGTCTGCAGCAGATTTCATGACCAAGAACATATAATGCTCTTGAAAACTTCATTTAAAATCAGCTCTGCAGGTCGAGAACCTAGATCTATACTGATCTCTTCAGTGACCCACCAAAAAACCCCACCTTCCCCGCATCTTAAAGCTGTCTGGTTTTATTACTTTCTCAGAGACCAATTTCAGCCCAGCAGCAGTACCTCTCTCCAAGACAGCTTTGCATTCATTACCTAAGTAGGTTTCATTGCAAGACACTGTGATTATCTATTTCCCTAAAATCCAAGTAAGCTGCAAAAGAAAAAATAAAACATACAGGTTTGCCAGGCAAGATTAACTTTTAAAACCCTGTATTGCTGACTTTCATGATTCAAATAAAAGTAAGAAGATACTCTTCAGGTATGGCAGCCCCAGAACAGATCACCAGAAAAGCCAGTGAAACATTCAGGATTTTTTTTTCCTGAGCTTGCAGATGGGCTGTGCTGCTTTCCTCTGCTCTTTTACTACCTCCTGTCAAAGGCTTAAGTGTGTTAAACTATTCCCGAACCATCCGAGGCCGTGGAATAACTGCTTATCTCTCCGTGGTCACATGTTCCCCTAACACAGTTATGGAGGCTGGGTCTTTCTGACCTGCCTTGGCATATTTTTCTTGGAATAGGATTTATTTTTAAGGGGATCACTATTTCAGCCAACTTTTGCATCATTAACCGCCTCCCCCTCTCTATTTATCTATATTTTAATAAGGCACTAATTTCCCAATCAAGGAACAAGGACGGCTTTGGCTAAAAGCCAAGCTCAGATACAAAGGCAGCAATAACAGAAATGTGGAGATGAAACCATTTATTTAAAGAAGGAATAGATAGCTTTAAGGATCAGTTAGAGGCTATGAAATGCAGGTACCTGATAAAGGAGGCAAAAGATACCAGGAAATTTACTGCTGGCAGAACGAAAGCCAAAGAGAAGTGCTTCAGCAAGAATGTAATAACAGAAATTCTACCAGCTATGATTGTCTGTTATCTAATGGAGAGTGTGAAGTTTCTGATAAGAGACAACTGAGGAAAAAAAAATATACAGCAAGTAGTTTATCTCTGGCTTTGGAATACTTACAAAGGAGGGTGGCAATATGAAGAAGGATGTTTCACCTTAGACAATGTGGCCCACGTGCATGTGAGAGCTCCCAAAGACTTGGACAAGTGTCAGGAGAAGATGAGTGTGTCCTAAAGAGCTGAGAAATTCAAGGGGACTGACACCTGTTAAATACAGGGTGAGTTTCAGAAAGAAAAAGCCTTTTTACCCTGCCAATTTTAATCCAGGGAGCCTGAAACCAGCACAGACAAGAAAAAAAAAGGAAAAGTTGGTAGGGGTGATTGAGCTGAAAGGCAAAGAAAGAATGGAAGGCTGAAAATAAAACTAATGTCAGTCAAGAAAGTTTGAAGGCAAACAGAATTTGATGTGTAAAGCTGAGATCAGTTGGCTAGATGGTTGGTATATTGGAGTGTGCAAGATCAGAGAATCAGAGAATGGTCAGGGTTGGAAGGGACCTTAAAGCTCATCCAGTTCCAACTCCCCTGCCATGGGCAGGGACACCTCCCACGAGAGCAGGGTGCTCAGATCTGGGTATGTATTTGCCTGTCCACAGTACAACATCCTGCAAACAAACTGGCATTGTAACATCTCAACAAAAGCATGTTTTAGGCAAAGCTGAGTTATTCGAGATCTGTGGAAGACTCTAGAGAGGATACACTGACAAAACGGAAAGGAACTAAATATTTGGCTTTTACTTGAGCAGATCAACAGAGGAACATCCAGCCACACAGGCAGGTGGTTCTCTCTCTTTGTGGAGTCTGGGTACAACACCAAGACCTTGTGTGAATAATTAAAATACATACCACAGTTTGGAGGGTTTTTTTGGGGGGGAAACACAATACCAGAAGTAAAGGGATAGACAAAAGACTTCTTAACACTTACTTCAGAGCTTGATTTGTTATCAAAATGGATAGAAACAAGTTGATTAGAAGAAATAAAAGTATCTTCCCTCTGTGAAAACACCAGAGGTGAATAGACTCTTTCAGCCAGCAGAGAAAGGCATAGTCACAGTCACTGCCTGAAAGGCAGAGCCAGAAACTGAGCAATAAGAGACACATTTTGAACGGAGAGGATGATAAATGTCAGGACGAGGTACCAGGGGAAGTGGTGAATTCTTGTAGGATTCAGGTCAGCGCAAGGTGGGTTCCATCAGTCAGAGACACACAAGGGATCTGACGAAATCATTTGCAAACCATGTCTGGCATTAAGGGCTCTGCACCACTGAAGAAACCTAGCAAGAAGCCACACCATCCGACCCGATAACCTGGGGCAGGAACGTGTCTCTGGTCACACTGAAACCTCACTCTCCCTTGCTCCCACTCGCAGAATGGATTGCTCCCTCCTAAACTGCCCATCCTGGCAACACAGGAGCTTAAGAGATGAACAGAGCTTGCTTTGAATTGGGGGGAAGCTCATATACATACCTCACCAGCAGGGAAACACATACTTTACAAGGTAAACCGCACCTAAGGTTTTTTTTTCCTCCCCTCTCTTTTCAATTCAATCAAGCCCTGTAAGTTTGACTCTGTATGCACCTCTATTGCTTTCTGTCAAAAAAAAAAACCCTTCCATTCTAGGTGAATATACAATCTGTTCCATTCAGGACTGGTGCTGGCACGGCGCAGGAAGATGGGAAGGTGCTGCTGGCAATGCAGAGATGGGCTGTGGCCACAGCAATTCTGCAGGGTTGCCACATGCTGACAGAGCTTAGATGCCATCAAGAGTTTGGGGATTTGGGTGGCCCTGTTGGGAGAGGCAGGGCACAGAGGTGACCGTTTGCTGAAGCTCACTCAGGAAGCAGCAGCCAGCTTGGGGACCATCCAGCTGCCAGGGACACTGGTCCCACCAACCACAGATGTCCTGTCCCTTCTGCTGGTGTTCAGGTCCACGCTCAGCCCTTGGCGTCCTGTTCATTATCTTGGCACAACCCACATTTTGGAAGAGCCACACAGCCCCTGAGAGAGGCTGGGTGCCACTGAGATGCACAGTGAGATCTTCAAGACACTTCTCTAAGCACAAAAGCTCAAAAGCTGAAGAGATGTATTTCAGACCTGCTCGTAATTTGGGGCTTGCCAGGTCTGAGCATAGAGACCTTCAGTTTTCAAGTCTGTCAGTCCAGTTTCCCCTGCCAGCTTAGGATTCACTGGAGGAAATAAATGAGAAAGAAGGGGTGGGAGAGATGAACTTTCTAACAAGCCACATCAGTGTAGAGGAGCAGGGGAAGGTAAGTAGAGTTTATTTTATCAGCATTGCACAGGAAGCCTCAGTACCAAAACCTGCTCTCATCCCAGGCAGCTCTCCATGTTATTTCTGGCACCTCTGTAAATTGGTTTGCAAAGCAGCCCGAGGAGCCCCTCAGCAAACTGCACCTCGCAGCTCCCCCCACCCTGAGCATTTTCCTGGGGATGAGGGCTGCTCCTAACCTGGCTGGTTGAAGCATCTCTTGGAGGCCAGTGACACTGCAGCCAGCTGAGACACACTGACTCCAGCTGAGAGAAAAGAAAGGGCTGCTTCTCTGGGCAGAGGCTGTTCAGAAAGACACCTCTGTCACTAGTGCTCTCCCAACGGAGTAAGTGAAGGCAGCTCTGGTAAGCAGGTGTAGAGACCTTCCACCTTCAACTGCAGCACTGCTTTAGTTGAGGGGAAAGGCTCTGAGCTAGACTCTGCTGCCTCATTTTCCTGGCTGGGACCTGTTGCGTTTCATTCGTGCCCTATCAGACCTGATTAAGAGCCAAGAAGTTATTTATTTATTAAATTTCAGCTCTTGTCTTCCCAAAAACTCCTACTCCTGCTTTCAGGGGCAAAAGACACATATTTAAAGCTCGATTTCAAATTTTGCTTCAAAAAGGACTTGCAAGTTACTCGTCGGTGTTGCCTGGGTCAGAGGGGTAACCTGCTCGTTTCACAGGCTCCCAGATCTGGTTCTCAGGCACGAAGCTGAAACAGAGGGGTCAGACTCAAGCCCATCGTTTTGGATGGACCCATAGAGGGCACCAGACACTAATTTTTCAGTGCCCTGGCCAGGTGCTTCTTCTGTCCCCAGGAACTCTGCAGAGGGCTGAGGGCTCCTGGGAGGAGGAGTGGGAGCTCCATGGGAATAGAAAATCTGGATTCTAATCTGAACTGCTGGAATGATGGGTATTTCGATTTCCTGCCACTTCCAAATTCACTGTTAAAGTAAAATGTTGGCTTGATCGTAAATTTCTGCCTCAAGTATCTGATAAAGTGGGGAATAAATCAGCTAAAATGTTTTATTTTCCCGTCCAAGAATTCAAACAAGAGACAAAAAATACCCTGTGACGTGAAAAGCATCATCACATGGAAAAATCCAAGCATGTAGTTTGGAAACTACCAAAAAGAGCTGTTCTGACTTCTTTAATTGCCTTCTACAGCAGAAAACGAAAATCATTTAAAATTTGGTGTCACTGAATCTGCATTTTGCTCCAAGAAAAAAGGTTCAAATAGGACATTTCCTCCTCCTCTAGCCCCAATTGTCTCAAGCCAGTGCTCTCCAGAGGAAGTGTTTCAGTGCCCCAATTGTCTCAAGCCAGTGCTCTCCAGAGGAAGTGTTTCAGTGGCCTTTGTAAAGATCACACTCCGAGAATCCCATTTCACTATTTACCCACCAGCAGTGATAAAGGAGAGGGAAACGAACGGGAAGAAGACAACCCCATGGTGTGAGTCACTCTCACGTGACAAGTGCGCTGTCTGCCGTAACCACCAGTCCTGGGGTATTATCACTGGTGTATTTAATCTGTGAGTGAACTCCAGATATCATCTAACGCATCTGCTCCCAGCTCGCAGCCCATGGATCCCTGTCCTCCGGGCAGAGCCTTTTCGAGGCTCATTTCCACATCTGACGGGGTAAACAGGAGCTTGGGCAGTCCCACATCAGCAACAGCCTGATGCATCCTCTGATAGAGAGCATCTGAAGCACCTACCAGGACTGCAGTACTACAGAGGGAGCTGAGGAAGGACTTGCTGCTACACAAACATGGATGTAGCTGTTTAAACAGATAGGATCTAGGAAGTCGCTCTCGGTAAACCGAAATGAATTTGGGGAAGGGAGGGCAGGAACGGCAGATTCGGAAGCAAGATTATGATCAAAATATCGAGGCAGTTCCTCTCCCTTGGTAGCTGTCCAAACTAGTATCCTCAATTCCAGACCCTCCAAGTCTCCCCGGGTTTGAAAACTGCTTGCTTCTGTGAATTTCCCAGTTCAAGTTTCTCATTCTCAGCAACCTCTTGTCTCCCAGCTTTCAAATGTCTCCTCGCTTCTTGAAGCACAGAGGACGCAACCCTCACAAGCTTTTTATCAGCTTTAGTGGAGTTGGATTAAGACCCAGATTCCTGCAGCAACTAGAATTTGAGTGGCTTTCTAGGACCAAATATTTCTTACTGCCTAGGACAGACTTTGCTCTGTACTCCTCCCCCATTTCTCTTCCTTAAGTAAGAGATTAGATTATCCTTAAATAATGTTTCCCAACTGTTTTGTGTGGCAAACTCTCTCTGCTTCCTGCTCTATATGTGGTTTGCATCCTGTGCACATGGCCTAAGAGATCAATTGTTCAGCCTCAGGGGGCAATTAATCCCCAGCACTGTAATCTGCACAGAGGCATTTAATCTTTCAGGAGAGATGTACCTGAAAGGAACTTTCTGAGAAGCACACGGTTGATAGAAACCACTGAGTAAAGCCAACAGCTTAGCCAGAGGCTGGAAATCTCCTTTCTGCCCTGATCAAGTTTCCCCAGCAATTAAATGCGGAGCCTTCCAACAGAAACTTTTTTCTTTTTTTTTTTTTTTTCCCTAAGTCTGATGAGCAAAAGTCCCTGGGATTCAATTGCAACTTCTTCTCAAAGGTCCCCGTTGCATAACCCAGCTTCTCCCAGGAGAGTGCTTGCTTCTGCTCCCGGTGATGGGGGAGTCTTTCCTGGCATCAGGCTGATCTTTCCTCAGCCCTCCTATTTTTCCGTTCAGCCTCCAGACAGTGGAACTCCGGGGCAGAGACTCTGCCTGCTGCAAAAACTCCCAATATTCAGAGGTCCTAATCTCTCCTTCGGGTCTGGAAGTGCAACTAAGGCCACAGTCACCTGAATGCTCTTCGACGAGGTAATCAAAGTGATGTGCTCTTCACTTTGCCAGCCTGCATCGCACCGAGATATTCTGGATGACTTCTTCAGACTTCTCAACTTCAGGATGTTCAGCCATTTCCAATACAATCAATACTAAACCTTCTGCCAGGGATTTCTCTGGAATCTGCCTAAATTTCCAAAGCCCTTTATTTCTCATTTGGCTTCCTTGACTTCTTTCCATTCAGGCTGTCCCTGCCCGTTCCCTCCAACAGATCAGCTTTTTTTTGCTTAGAGGGTTGGCTGAGGACAATGGGAACCAGCACAGGAATCCTACTTTTCAAGCAGTAGTGACCTGGCACTACATCCTGTTAGGAGCTAGGCCTTGGTGCCAGATGGGAAGTGAGCAGGCTGTGGGTATCAGCCCCCCTGCAGCGTGCTCTCTGCACACCCACGGACAATTTGCAGACACTCAAGATTTCTGGCTCAGGGGACTTGTTTCAACTGAACTCACGGCACAGACTCCACGAGGGGAACCCCTGCCCTGTGACACCTCTCCAAAGAGAGAACTCATCCTTCTTCCACCACCGTCCCCGTTTCTTCTCTTTTCACTTTGGCCTCAGTCAGGAACGTTCAGCTTTTTACTCGGCTGCAGCCTCATAAGCGTGGTTGGAAAGGGAAGGCAGGTAGGCTTGCTTTTCTGATTTACTTAGCACCAGCACACCCAGTCCACCAGAACCACAGCCACTGCCTTCAAAGCAGTGCCCCTGAGCTGCACTCCCCAGTGCCCTCACACACACAACTCCTGTTGGCTGCTGGCTCGACTGAGTGCGAGGAACAACGCGATGGCTTTCTCCCACCTCTGCAGTAGAGCTGGAGGTCTCTTCAGCCAAGTCATCTCCCTGCTGCCTGCCAAGCTACATCACTGAACCACCTCCTAGATAAAGCAGGTGAATTTGCAAGGTCTAGTGCTTTCCCTTTGACTTGCCTCACCTCTTGAACGCGTCTGCCAAGAGTGCAGGTGCAGAGACCCCTTCATTTGCAAGAGGTGAGGCTCACAGGTCACCAGCACACATCAAAAGGCCCACATAAAGACCCACATTCAGGGCTATGTTTTCAAACACGGGAGACAGACAGAGGGACAAGAAAAGACATTAAGCAGATAATAAGTTTTAGGCAAACATCTCTTGTGAAAATGGTTCCCTGGAAGTCTATAGGCTTTTCCTGCCATTAATGAGGTTCCTGCTCTAGGCTAAGAGATGTCTGTGGTGTGCACCACGTATGATTGTCTTCAGGATAATAAGGCTTTAAATCAGCAAGTAGTGCTGGACAAGCACGGGAGGAGGTCAGTCTTAACCAAAGTAAAATGAAATTACATCGGAACTAGTGTCAGATGAAAAGATGTTTTCCACAAAGTTAAGTCTTCTAAGAAAAGAAGAAGGAAAAGGAAAAAGAAAACACCCCAAAAAAACCCCAAACAAACAAAACAACCTAAAGCAAACAACCTGTGAGTCATCAGGTTGAAATAGGTTATTCAATCACAATGTCCAGCAGCCACATCCTCCAGTAAAACGGCTTTTCAGCTTGAAGCCTTGTGAAATATTTGGGAAGATGAGCTCAGCAGGATGGACATGAGAAGAGCTGCCCTGTCAGGCTAGTGGCTTTTGCCAAGTCTCCAGCCCTAGGTTGCTACCATCTCTCCTTGGACAACTTCAGGGACTGGCTGATGCTATGGAAGGTGTGTCCTCTTCTCTGCACCCTTGTTCTTTGTTTGGGTTTGTTGCTGTTGTTGTTCTTGGTTTTGGTTTTGTTTTGTTTGTTTTGGGTTTTGTTCATTATTATTATTATTTTTTATTGCATTTTGCCCCACTCTTTGATTTGTTATGTCTAGAATTGTTTACTTTTTCCCCAGTTTCATCTTCTTCAAACCCCCTTTGCAAAGCATTGCCTTTAGGTTTTGGCAGGAACGGGCTGGTGACGCTTCAACGGAGCAGACAAACGGGAACAAGGGATGTGTTGGGAGAAGAGTAAGAACAGAGAGGATACACAGCAACACTTCTGAAAGCCCCCAGCCTCCAAGGGCTTCCAGAGACAGGCTTGGTCACTTTGTATTTAATAGCCCTTGATAGATTTTGTTCCCCATAAGATTGCCCGGTCATTCTTTGCAGCCCTGTAGGTGTTTAGGCAGCGTAACTTCTTCCCCCAGCAAGGTGGTCCAGACCTCCACTAGGAACTGGCTACTGTCAAAACGATCACCTAACGCCACATTACACTTCAACATAGCATGAAAAAGCATCATTGTAGCAGCTGAGCTTCTGGTAGCCTTTCTGATAGCTCTAACATGCACAGCATCAGCAGATACCTGTGTCCTGAACTCTGGCTGTAAGATTTAGTTACTGACATCAGTATTAGTATGGGCTTTTATTCTCTTTTAATCATCTGAAATCAAACACACGGGATTTGTGAGAGGGAATATAACAATGTCCACTAGGAACTGGTGAACTTTGAAACGTCTGTAGGGTTGAATATACATCAACTGCTCTGAGATAGCCTCAGTCTGTACACGGAGCAGAACCAGGAGAAACCCCTTCCAGAGAGCTCCTGTCCCGAGTTAGGCAAAAAAAAAAGGAAAGCAAAAGGAGAATACCAGGGAATAAAAAGGGCTCAAATGTATAGTTAACTGATCGACCCCCCTGTCCTTATTCTCCCAGCATCATGAACAGCAAGAAACCAAAAGGAAACGTTTAATTGCCTCCAAAATCCCAGTGAGGAGGAAGCAAGCTTGAACTTTAGACAGAGGCTTCCACGGCTTTTGTATTTAAGTCGCTTTGCTCGCTACCCCAAGATACCTTCAGGAGCTCCTCCCCAAAGCAGCATCCTTAGGGATGCCAGGGCAGAACAATGCAGAGATTTGCTGGGCCCTGGGAGGCACTGCAAGGGCTGCTTTCCCCCCGCAAACAACCGCGTGTCCCGCACCCCAGCCCCGGATCCCGGCGCTGAGCCAGGCAGTGCGGGGAGAGGGCAAATCCCCCAGGCTGCTCGACACGATTGACAGCCCCGGGGAAACCAGGGAGAAGTAAAAGTCACCTGCAGGGACCACACTCCAGAAAGCCCAGGCTGAACTGCCCGAGTCTTTCATCGGCATTTCCCCCGGAGAGGTTGGCAAGCTGGGGGTTGCAGTGGGACACCAAGGGCAAGCTGCCCGAGCTACTGATCAGTAACTGCCTCTGGGAGGGATGGCTTAGGGTGCCGGCCTCTGCTACGGAAATGGGCTTGAACCCGAAGGGGTTTTGCAGATTTCCATGAGAAGTAAGTGTTTTCTCCCCCAGCTCTCAAGCAGGGTGTGGAGGAGAGACCTCAGAGTGAGAAGGAAAGCAGAAAGCTGGAAGGAGGCTGTAGGGAACAAGGGGTTTGCCACAGGCTGGAAAAGGAGACTGAAAGTGGTCGGGGTAAAGTGGTAGAGAGATGGCTTCGGGCAGGGCTGTGCAAGGGAATCTCCAGGTGCATGGAGCACCATCTGGAACCAGTCAGGCCCTGCACTCATCTCCCAGCATGTGCTTTCTCCCAGGACACCCAGGCACAGAGAGCTCCAAGGTGGTCTGGGACCAAAGCAAAGATAGTCTTGCTTCTCTAAAACATTTCTTCTTACTTCAGGAATCTTAAATTCGGGCAATTCTGGAGCCAAGGATGTTGTCTTTGGATATAAAAGGACTCGATGGATTTTTCTTCCATGAATTTGCCAATTTTTTTGACTCCCACATAAACTTTTTGCTTCTATTGCTTCACAAGGCAAGGAGTTCTGCTATTTAATTACCCATGTAGCATGTCACCCTTTCAGAGGGGTGCTGCTTCTCCCAGGAATGGTGCTTTGATCAGACCTCGCAGTGCAGGAAGAGCTGACAGCACTGATCAGGCAATGCCCCTTTGAGTCTAGATAAGAAAGGGTGACGGAGACTTCAGGTATTGGAAAGTTCAAGGAAGCAGAGCAGGAGTTCTTCATGGTGACAGGGACCAGAGCAGTCTAGGGAGCAGGGTTTACAAGCTATCCTTTCCTAGTTGAAGGCCATTTTCAGGCATACCATGTACAGAAGGAAACAGATGACTTGGCATGAGACCACATCTCGAATCCAGTAGTGCTATGAGCTGGGGCTGGAGAAGAATCTATGCCTGAGGCACTCCTCCCACAGAGGAGCAACAGTCAAGCTTGAGAGGCTGAGATGAAGGCCTGAGATAAATGGGTGTGGAGAACTGACATCATTCAATGAGGGGAACAGGAGCAGAAGATGGACATGGAAATGATTTCTCTGGGTCTAAAGGAGATTTTCAGTTCTTTCAGAGAGCACTTTTCACCACCCGTTCCTCCAGGTCGTGCCACAACAGAAACCCTCATTCTCCTCATGTTCTCAGTGGGGCAACATCAGCAAACTCCCATTAATGGAAGAGAGCAGAACGAATCCCAGGGCTGGACGTACAAAGCTCCCTCGACACGAGTCCCCTGGTACACAGCATGTGAGAAGCCTCTTTCCTTTTAGCCTTGGGGAGGATATCAAATTGCTTTTAATGCCGCATCTATCAGTGCTGGGCCACTGTTTGTTTCAGGTGTCATGGGAGCGGAAAAATCTTTTTGCAGGGAATGGCATTATCCCTCTAAAGCCTTATCCTAAGGAAAACACATGCAATCTTCCAAGGAAGCCTCTCTCGGTTGCATTTTAACTTCAGAGGAGGTTCCTTTCCCGATGTGTCTGTTAGCACAGGAATACACACACACACCCCCCACCACCACCACTGTAGCAACCAAAGAATGCGGAACCCTCCTCAGATGGACAGGGGGAGGGAGGCAGCGGGGGGGAGGAAGGCTTCTCATGCCATTCCGGCTTGGAAATACCCCTGGAACCAGGGGGTAATTACAGACAAGGCAGTGCTGTTGGTTCTGAAGCGTTTCCAGCCCGCAGCCTCGCTGTCAGCAGGGCCCAGCCCCACCACCCTCCAGCCAGCACCCTCCAACCAGCACCCTCCAGACAGCACCCTGGGCTCTCCCGCTGCTGTCAAAGGACCGACAGCTCCCAGCCTGTGCTGAGAGTTCCCAACCCTGCTCTGAAAAAGCACTTCCTGGGCTGGTTCCAGTGCAGGAACTACAGGCTGACCACACTGCCGTGGGTCACCACCACTTGAATGAGAGAGAGAAAGTAGCTGGGATGTTGCTGGTACTGCCAGAGAGGGAACAAGTGGATTCTGGGGTCTGAGATAGGGCAGAAAAGGTTCAAATTACTGACAGATTTTGGAAAGCTTTTTAAGTGGTATCTTCAAAGGATAGGTTACTTGTCCCAACTCTGATGGTGTCAAAGAATGTTTCAAAGGGGGCATTGTTTGAGCACTTTCAGATGTCTCACCTTTAATGTCTCTGGGCTTCTGCTCCTCCTGTATAAAGGTAATTGCCTACCTTGTCTGGAATTTATTCTACAGGGAAAACTTTTACCCTCTGGAAGGCTTGGCAGTGATTGTAAGGAACCCTGGGATTGTAAGGAGCAGGATGAATAATCACACCAAGAGTCTCTCTTGCAGTCTAAATGTTGTGATTGTTAGAACCTGAATCCTTCCATTGTTAGCACAGTAATAAACTACTAAGTTCATTGATGCCATTATTACCTTGCAACTGTTAAGATTTTCTGGTTGGTTTGGGTTTTTTTCTATGGCAGAAACACATTTTCCTTTAAAAATGTTAGCTGTGTTTACCCATTGCTATCTTATTTCATTCTAATGAAAAGGAAGATGTAAGGAGAAATACGATCATGGCTGGAAGGAAAATCTCTGAAGTCAAAATCCAATGAACTAATAAAAAGGTTAAGTGTCACTATCATTTTTCCAGCTCATTTGGACACAATTATCTCACCCTGGGATGGGTTTGTACAGCACCTTGCCCAGTACTAGAGCTTGTTGAACAGCTACAGCTAGCATTAGAGCTTGTCTAAGGTTTGGGGGCTTCACTTGTAGACAAACAGCAGCAGTAACACCAAATCCAGCAGCGTGAGTTCAGCCCTGCTGCCAAAGGAGAAGCTTCATAGGACCAACTGCCCCTCATCCCTGCTGAACCTGACTGCACACCATAAACTGGAGATCAGCAGTTCTGGGTTCTTTTCAACTGGAGGCCTCTCAGATCCCAAACACAGATCAGCACATACACACACACACACACACACATCCAAACCACATACATCATTTATAGGATAAAACTCTATCAAAACAAGCAGTCTGTTGCTTTCAGATAGTTTACCCCTATAGGACACAAGTCACCTCTACTACCAGCAGTCTAAAGCTTTGTGGTGATAAGGATGGAAGGAAACCATGGCTCTGGGGGGAAAGGGAGCGCCTGGAAGATGTGTGTCTTCATGAGGGTGTGGTGAAGGAGGGAACAGGCAACGTTAAATGGCCACGGGGGGAAAAGCATAAGGAAAACTCTGTCTTTTAGAGGATTTGAAAGAGACTGTAGCACCTCAGGACAGCCACTTCTTTCTTTCCTGAAGAACCTGCTGGAAACAGGAGGTGGAGTTTGAGGCAGGGGGGAATGCGTCATTTACTGGCGCTGCTTAAATCTCCCCCAGCCCTCCTCCAACCACTGCAGTTCTGCTGCCCGGCCCACTGCAGGTAAGAGGAATCCTCTGCCCAGTCTGGAAACACCAGTAAGGAATGAGGCAAACACAAAGAAACCCTGCCCCTGAACTCAGCCGGTGTGCCGGGACTAAAGCCAGAGCTGCTGTGGCCACTCCACTAGAGCACAGCTCACTTCTGGTCCTGCCCAGCAGCACCTTGCCGTGTCCAGCAGCCCAGGCTGCTCCCCTTGCTCTGACTGCAACAGGAATGAAAACTTCCAGCCAGAGTATTTGGACTTGGTGGGTCAGGTTTCTTTTTGAGGTAGCTGGCTGTAAGCAGAGAGAAAAAAAAAAAGTCGCATTTTACATCCCATTGTGGCCTGAATCAGAAGAGCCTCCTCCAGCACCACTGCCCTGCTCTCAGTGCTGTACTGTGCTGTACTGGGGCTCTGGTCCCTTGCCTGGAGTTACCAGGGTATGACAGTGGTTTGTGACCGGTGCCTCTGTCCTGAGGGATCAGAAAGATCTCCAGTTTTTTGCATTCTGACAGAACATTTTGCCTTGGGCTTTCCAGGCCTTTGGTGCAATCCTAAAAAATACAAAAATTGTATTATTCTGGCATTCGTTTCTAGAAGAACTGAAAGGAGCCCGATTTATAAGGCAAGGCTTCAAGAGGTTAAGTAAAACCTATTCCTTGTATACAAGCTAACGCTCTCGC
Source organism: Actenoides lindsayi (assembly GCA_025331215.1). Taxonomy (NCBI): domain Eukaryota; kingdom Metazoa; phylum Chordata; class Aves; order Coraciiformes; family Alcedinidae; genus Actenoides; species Actenoides lindsayi. The sequence continues at coordinate 18,643 of WTSP01026737.1, read as the reverse complement.
CGTAAATCCCGATTTGCTCACGACCACAACAAAGCCCTTCCAGGCGGAGGAAGATGGTTACAGGATTTCCCTCCTTGTCACAGCCCGGCAGAGCCAGCGCTTTCAGCGCAGCTGACACAAGTTTCCAGCTAGCAAACTCTGCAGCTGGGCCACAGGCTTCCAAAGAACGGTACCAGGCAGAGCCGACTCGGATTGCAGAGAACCTGCGCTGGGAACTCCCGTTGGGGAAAGCCTACGGGTCCCCACTGCTGCCAGAAGGGCAGCTGATGGTTGTTTAGACAGCTGCGTGGGGTGCGAGGTGTGTGGGGGGGGGGGGTATAGGGAGGGGTGTGTGTGCGTGCCGGGGCACACCGCAGATGGTGACCATGTGGCACTGCCCACCTCCAGATGAAAGAAAGCTGTCCAGTATCTCCAGCAGCGTGGTTCAAATTCCACTCCGGCCAAATTGGCGGGCGTGACAAATGCCAGCTCGTCCCGCTTGCCTGCGCTGGGTCGGGAGGAGAAGGACCCCGTTTGATCACCTGCATGCTGGGGTTTGCATCCGCTCCCAGAACTCTGGGACAGCAAATAGGAAAAAGCTGCCGGTTGTTAAATCATCTCGTTGCTTCTCCGGTTCAAATTTCTTATTCTCCCTCCACCCTTTTCATGATTTTTTTTTCCCTCTGAGGCCAATGCCACTGTGACAGCTCTGGGGAATGAGACGTCCTGTCCCTGCAGCAGAGCCCCTGCTCCAGCCTCCTCTGCACCCCAGCAGAAAATCCACCAGCAGGGGACAGGACAGAAGCTCAACCGGAGCAGAAGGGACCTGAGCTGAACACAGACAGGTTCAGGAAGTGACCGGACAAATTCCTGTTAGAGGAATCCATCTGCAGCTATTAACCAACAAGTGACCTCTGCTCTCAGACCTCTGCTGCAAGGCTCTGCAAGGGAAAGAAGTGCTCAGCCCGTGCTAACGGTTGGCTCTCTGTGTCACTGTGAATTCAGAGTGAGAGAGACACAGAAAGGGTTAGGGCTCTCACCCCGGCACCACTGCCATCAGAGATGATCCTTCCTCAGCATCTGCTACAGAACATCCTCCTCCAGCCCACACCTCTGAGAGCCATCAGGGCCTTCTGCTGCTTTTGACTCAGCCCTCGTGACTGCTTCATGCCCAGAGGGGACTCCCAAACGTTAGTGGGTCCGAAGTCAAAAAGGCTCCTCCTGCCAACCATGGGTGACACCAGTGCTGAAATCCAGAGCGTAAACAGAACACAAGTTTTAAAAGTATTTTTATCCTAGGTCAGTTTTAATACAGGGGGGTGCTGGGTGTGTTTATTCCTGGTCTGCCTACAACAGGTTGTAAAGGTGTGTACTACTTCATGCTGGCTGGGAATGAGGGGGTCAATCCTATGCCACTGAGGTGTGTATTTGGTGAGCTACAGTTGTAACCTTACTTCTGTAGTTGGCCTCCTCTGTGGCTTTGGACAGCTCTGTTTTCCTCCTGTCCTTGTGTCTGCCTGGTTCAGCCAGGCATATCCCCCTTCATAAAGGTACCTAAGCAGGAGTGGCTAACCTGGGGCTGTGTTCAGTGGCTGTACATAATGCACAGTACGATACAGACTGGATGTCGGGTAAGTCCTCCTGGTCCTGCAGTAACATAGTTGGCACCAATGGTTATTCTTCACCCCACTAAGTTACAGAACTGGTAAGATTCAACCTGTAGCTTCACCTGCATTTCCAAAACTGAGCTAGTAAACTCCTTCAGGTAAACTATCCTCACATCAAACTCCAGCTGGACTTGCCAGTCCAAACATGGACAAACAATCCAGGGAAAGTCCTGCCTGAGAAGCTGGAGCAGCTTGTTGAGTTCCTGCAGAGCAGCTTTCCCAGGAGCTACTCTGGTTGCATGTGTCCCAGAACATTCTGGGCAGAAATCTTAAGAGAAGGAACAGTGTATTTACATGGGATAAATATTTTACCCTGATGATGCTAGAAAGTGTCTTGCCTTTTCCAAACCTCTCTTTTGTGGGGACATCAAAAACAAAGTGGTTTTGTGGATTACCCAGCAGCTAATGCTCCCTCCCTGCCTTGAACGGAACCTGTCCACACAGAAAGCACTTGAGTTTCATTGGAGTTCTTAAGCTGACTTATTAAATGAGCAGAAAACCACATATAATGACTACTTAGTTAAATTAAAAACTACTTTTGTTGATCTTAAACCTTTTCCAAACCAATTTAAATTGGTCTCACCAGAAATTTATTTACGTAAGACTGTCCACACAAGCTTTACATTAAATCCATTAGGAGAATAATCATACCTTTAATTCAATCAGCTTGGTGTTGATTGCTGACCAACAACCATTAACTGGCTGCAAACAGCCTACAGTTTTGTCAAAAATACCTCCTCCAGTTCTCTAGTGAGCTTTGCTAGAAGACAAGAGTAGGTGGAAAGCCGCAGCAACGGTCATCCAAAGGAAGATGCTACGATGGTCCCTGCTTCCCTGGTCTGACTACAAGTCCCTTCTGCAACTGGTTGCTGAACATCCCATTGATAAGATATGCTTAAGAAATACTGTTCCTGACAGTAAGGGAGGTGGGGGGAGGGGAAATTACACATGACTCAACTATTTCCTTGTTACAATTTATTGGATTTTAAACGTGTTCATGTTGTACCCATCAGCCTCTCTGCTGCTAGGGAGTCTGTGCCAGAATTATGACAGATGAGATTTTTCTGCTCACTACAAGTTTTATCTGAATTATCTACCATGTTAGAGGTCATGGGTATAACACTTCATTTTTCTCTGTACCATAGATATACTGAAAGTGGATGCCAGATCATGAAGCATTTCACAGGCCTGCTGTCATGAACTCATGTGAAAACAAAAAAAAAATATCCTGTAATGCACAATTAGCCTTATCTTCAAGAGTTCCCAAGGATGAAGGCCAGTCTACACTGATTTAGCTGATCTTTCTTGTAAGCTAGAAGGGGGATGGTGTGGGGGCACAGTGTTCCCTCGAACGAAAGCAGGATGGCAGGGACGGGGAGCGGTACCTGCGGAACCCTTCCGTGTCTGAAACAAGGCCTTTGGAACAAACTGTTTCCCTCTGCCCAAGGGCTGGGTAAATACAACCCCCGTGCAGAGACAGCCAGCCGGCCCTCGCAGCAGAGGAATCTCTGCCACCCGTGTAGAGACAGAGCTCCAGGGAGAACCTCCCTACTGCAGCTGGTCTTGACCCTTAGATAGCGCTGGAATGACCGGGCTGGGATGCAGCCCAGCTAACATCTTCCTCTCAAAGACAGTGGTGATGCAGCTTCGTCAAAACTGGGGTTACAAAGAACTCCAAAGCAGTGAGAAAACAAAGCAAGAACATGTGAAATGTGGGATTAGCCCAGATGGTGCACTTTAACTTCAGCTGGCAAACCCACGACCCGAGTCACCTAGCAAGATGGATTGCGGCGCAACTGGATGTATATTATCCATATTATTGGCCTAATATTTCAAGCTGATCTTCTGCTTACAGTTCACGTCAGCACATAGACTGGCTTATTCAACCTCTTGAAAACATCTTGCAGAGATAAAACACATGTGTATATATTATAATCTTTGGTAAGTCAGCATCTTCTGCTGTGAAACAGTGACGGTTAGGGAGGAGGACTGATCATTTTCAGATGTTTTGCTTAATTCAACTAAGCAGTTAGACAGAGACTAACAACACAAGAACAATCCTAAACATTTTTAGAGTCAGGATCTCTTCATCACCTTGGATCAGTCGCTGCTCTGCAGTCCTGTGAACTACATTTACACTTTGAGTTTCCTTGTCATAAATTGGAACTTGGATGTGCCACCAGTTCTAAAGCCTTCTGCAACACCATTCCTTTGAGGAGCTCAGGGGACTTCTGATTAAGTGTGATGTCACTTATTTGAGCTAAGCCTTATTCTTATACCCACACTTTATTTTATTTTATTTTTTTTTAATAAATGGAAATCTGAAGTAGAGACGGGAGCAGTGGAAGATGAAAAGCTGAGCAATGAATCAGAGCAGAAACACTGGAGACACAGTCATTGGAACATACACTGGCTACACGCACAGCCCAGTGAATAAAAGCTTCCAGCCCCCTGTAACACAACACCTGAAAAACCACTTGATATCCCAGAAGCTGGCCCCACTATGTAACAGGAGATTGCTTGTAAATTTAGAAAAGAAATAGCCAAGCTACTGAACTACCGTGGGAAACCTGCCAGGGTATCACCTTAAGAAAGGCAGCCCTGGCTACTGGGACTGTGGTTGCTCTCATTAAATGCACAAACGGCTTCTGGAATAAGCCATTTCTCTGTAGCATTACTCTGGCAGACTGGAATTAAGGAGTCAGAGAGGACAAGCCCTGCTCTCAACTACTGGGAACCTGACAGCCCTTTTCTGGCCCTGCTTTCCCAGCTGCTATTTGGAAAGGATCACCCAGGCTTTCCCGTATGGGGCATGACTTAAAAACCCAGGTCTTCTGTCCATAGCTCTTCCTTGGGCAGTTTGGGCATGACAATAAATCAACCTCAGAGAATACGTTAGTAAATACATCGCGAGAGAAAGCAAGAGAATATTTTGCTTATCCTCTGTTTGGGGAAGGATGCTAGACTGGTTAAATGGCATGGATACGTTGATTTCCAAAGCCTGCTGCAAGTGAGAAAGCTCAGGTGACACCCAGACACCTCAGTCCCGTCGATGACCAGCCGGATTTCCACAGGGGACAGGAGAACGAGGACTGAAGGCTTACACTGCTGCACAAACCACCAAAAGCAACAACCCTGCCCAGTTGTCCCTAATTACAGTGGAGCAATCTCTTTGATTTCAAGGCCAGAAAGCTACTTCTCCTGCAGAATCAGGATGTGGCTGGCTGAGATTAGGGTGTGCAAATCTTCACATATAAACTTTGTTCCTTTTTGATGAATGTCTTTTGATGAATGACCTTTTTTTTTTTTTTCCCCCCTAAAACAGCAAGAAAAAGGACTGAAACAAAGATTGTGATTGTTCAGCAGTCAGGTTGTCAGAACAACTCTCTTGCTCTCTTTACCTAAAAAGCTGAATCAGCCTTGCAGTGCTATTTAAATACCCGACGATGATGAAGAACACGGAGAATCAGATCTGCCTCTCCCAGAATAAAATATGGAAAATAGAATACACTTAACTGCACTTTTTCCCCAAGGTGCAAGGAGCACGTAGAGCTGAGATTTGCTTGAGCTATTTGGGATGCCTTTCTAAGGATGGGATGAGGCCCATTTCTCTCTCAGTTCAGTGAGGTTTTTCAGAAGCACTGAGACATTTACCTGCTACTGAAGTTGAATTCTTAAACCATATGAGCACTGCCAGTGTGACAGGTTTATCTTTTGCTCTTCACATGAGGACAAAGTTTTCCTCTCAGGAAAGAGCTATTTCTTTACAGTGTTTCAAAGCTTGGCTAATATTTGATACAGATCAGTGTGCTCAGGTTTGGAAGGATCTATAATGCAGATTTCTTGGACGTCCTGACTATTCTCAAGAAAGACAAATGAATTTTTGTGCCTTAGGGCCTTTACAGGTATTGATGGAAACAGAATTCTGCTAATTGTCAATGACTCAGCTTAGCTTCACCCTCATCATCTGAAGCTTTGTAGGAAGAGTAAAAAAAGAGAAAGATTGCTCAGACAAAGTGAGACAAAGAGCTGGAAGTTTGACAACTGGATGGAAGAGGCAATTTCCAACAGCTTTCAGACACTTTCCTCCCACTTCTGATGGTTACTTCATCCTACGCAACGTTTTTTTTCCTCTACAAACTTTGATCCAAAGCCCTGTGCAAAGTTACAGAAGAAGAAAGGAAATTTGGTGACTGTCCTGCTGTCCCCTTGTAGAGAGAAGGGAGTCCGTGGAATGCTGCAATTATTCTGACAGAGTCAGAAGTGCACTGTGCTCATTCTTCAAGTCTAGACACTGCTCTTGAAGACTACCTGGAGAGACATTCATCAGCATGGCTGCAAACATTTGCATCTGCATAACACAGCAGAGCCTGAATTTCATCACATGTTATGGGATGGCTGGTTAGGCTTATTTAAGTGTCGGATGGAAAGGTATTTTCACTAATTAGACCAAAAATGGTTTATGTTTTGTATAGAAAAGGCAAGTGCAACAGAGCAGCTAACAGTTCTGAGGCTTATGCAAAATGCAGTGAGAAGCTTTCAAGGCCATCTACTCCAGGAGATTTTCTGCATCTCCAGCAGATGTGTTTGTGGCATACTAGCCATTTTCCTTGGCTCTTGCTTTCTTCTTTATCACACTGTTACTTTGGGAAAGATAAAGAAAAATGAACCAAATCAAAAAAGCCCTTACACCCCAACCAAAACCCACCAGGCTATTGTACAGCTGGAAGTCTCTCTGCCAACAGTGATAAAATGTTGCTTTTGCTTTTGTTTCAAGATTTCTTTTCTGGAGGTTCTTTCCAGTCTTGGGTACACCTGAAATTACTATGACATGTTCATAGTTTTGCCCATTTATTTTGAGACCCTGAATGGGATCTGGAGGCAGATTGCCATGGCAACCTGTGTACAATTTTACTAAATGGGTGGTGGATGTTGGGGGGAAGACACTTGGGTAAAGAGTGGAACTTATGTATAGTTTTGTGGTAGAAAAAAGGCAGCTGGAAAAACACGGCTTGATATTGAACCTCCAAACTTGTCCTAGAGTGAAGAACTACCAGCCCTATGGGTCTGATAGATACAACAAATTTCTTATCATGGACTTTTAAACATGTATCCCTTCTCTTTGTGTTCCCTTAGTGCCCTCCTATGTCTTGCTACTTTAAACATAGTTTTCTGGCTTTTAACGTCCCATCTGCACCCTCATCCGTATTCAGTGGCACAGGTCTTTGCCTTTATAACCCCCTAAATATGAACCTTGTCTTTTCAGTGTGTTGCCATCATGCTAGAGAGGCCACAGAGGCAACTTGTTGCTTTCCTTCAAAGCTGCAATGCATGTAAAAACTTTGATAACAGACTGACAGACTGAGGCTGGTGCCTCTTACGATGAGGAAACAATGAAAGGTTATTTTATCAGCTGTATCTGCTGTTGTCTCTCAGCTCGCTCTTGAGCAGGGACTGCCTTTTATGCACACTAACTTTATCACAAAGCACCAGGATTAGCTTTTCTCCACGACAAGGGCTTCTGAAAGTTCTAGTAATGCAAACAAAAACTACATGTAACCTGTCTCTCCCAGCACCTCTGGCTTTTGCACTACCTCCTGCACCCAGCAGCACACACCAGCCCTTCGAAGTGCTGAAAGCAGACAAAATGGTACAAGCTGTGCAGTAGGTGCCGACAAGCACCACTGCTTCAATGGCAGCCAAAGTTGCAGCTCTCTTCTCTGTCATCCACTCAGCCTGCCCTGGAAAACACTTCCGATATAGTTCCAAGTATCACCATGATGGCAAGTTATCTTCAGCATCAGCCTCAGCACGCCTTGTCACTTCTGCCCTGAGTGAGATACTCCCTGCCTACAATGGGTCAAAGGTTTCTGCTGGTGCTGTTTCAGGGCAAGGATGGTATCCTGTGACTCAAAATCCTCCTAGGGTGTAAGCAGACCAAGTGCAGCTTTCCATGTGAGAGCTGCTGGGTAATCCAAATTCCTAGCCGTGGCAGGAAATGAGCCAGCAGGGACAGCTGAGTCTGAAAAAGATGGGTTCCTTCAAGACACTTCCCAGCGGGACTCTGAAGGGAGTCACTGTCTCTTGCTGAGAAGCAATCCTGTTTTCTGAGAGATCGACTTTGAATCTTGCGGCTTTTGGCTACGTGAAGGTTTTGCTGTCAGGCAGAGAGGGTTGGGAAAGTAGGCCACTCCCTTAAAGAAGTGTTTTTCTAGTCTAGGAGTATCATTAAATGCGAAATCACATTCTTAACTTATGCTGGCAAGTGATTAGGGTAGACTCAGCGTGAGGCTGCCAATAGCAATATGTCACAGTAAGTAGGAATAACTTGGGTAGGTTTCATTCCTTTAACAACGCACTGCAACCCGTGGGTCAGGCATCTGCCAGACTCCAGCATCTGAATCTGCCTCCCTGACATCTGAGCAGCCACCGGCTGCCACTCGACACCGCTCCACTGAGCTCAGGAACTACTCTACTTGTCCTGCTGAACTTTTTGCGGCCACTCCATCCATTACAGCTACCCATAGGGACGGGAAATCAATGCTGGTATCAAGTAAATGCAAATTCTGAGTCAGCCACACGGAGCAAAGGAATCACAGCTTCCAAATATGGCATCAGACACAACGTGGAAGCGGAGAATTGTGGTTAACACAGCTCTGAATATTTCTGGGCATTTTACCCAACACAGCAGGAGCGTCTTCAGATGAATGAACTGGGCTCCTGACACTGTGTGTATAAATTTTCAAGTGGGTTTTACTGTCTCCTTTCTCCAGAGGAAACAAGGGCCACGGTAGACACACACACACACCCCCACACACAAAAATCAGTAACAGAAACACACACAGACAGAAGTCCCCAAGATCAGCTTGTTGATGTAAACCATAATAGAAAGCACACTTTGGTTTGCCAAAGATTCTCTGGAGACTTGCAAGGAAAAAAAGAAAGAAAGAAAAAAAAAAAAAGTAGACAGAATTTCTCTCTCCTATTTTTAAGCCTGATTTTCAAATGCATCCTGAAGGTCACCTAAGCTGAGCTTTGACAGATGTGATGTTGAAGTGACTGGGGAGAAGATAGCAGGGCGGGATGCGGCAGCAGTAAAGTATCGGCATTCCTTTGTCACACCTTCTGGATTGCTCAGCATCTGTGGTGGGACACTGGGCTTTGTGGACCAGCCATCTGGTGGGAGAGTCCTTAGATTTAGGAGGATCTGTCAGATTTCTGTTCTCTCCATGTGTCCTCTTGGGACGAGGAAAGAGAATATCTTAATGACCCATGGATGCTTTGTGCAAAAAATGTAGCATTCCATTAGTAATGCGCATGGAGAAGTCTAGCCAAGGAGGGCAGAGATAAGATTTGGAACTGATACTTGGCAGCTCTGTTTTACTGCCAGCCCCGTCCTCCTCTCCCTCAGGATCCATATTTCGTTATTGCCGGGGCTACCAACAAAGGGTTATTGTCAAGATAAAAGACATCCAGTCAAAGAATCCAGTGATAATCCCCGTAATTACCAATTTAGGTCTCCCAGTCTGCCTGCCTTCCTCGCCTGGTTCAAAACAAATCCAGAAGGTTGAAAATATGTTCTTGGAGTTGTAAAATCCTAATTTTGGGGACAGCGCTAACAAATCTCTTTTAAGACTATTTCGTTAATCATCTGGCTAATCTTTCTTTTCCATTCTGCATCTTTTAGCTCAAATGCCTGTGGCAAATTCGGGAGAAGAAGCTATGTCTTGCTAAAAGCGTGGCTGATCTCAGAGGCTGCTCACAGCCCCCGCCGCCACCACAAGGGAATCGGTGGTGAAACAGGGGCTGAGAGATGAACCACCCAAAGGCCGGGCCAGCACACTGCCATGAAGAGTCCTTCCTCATGACCAGTCTGAGATCTTGTAACTACCATAGAAATTTTAAAAAAAAAAGAAAAAAACAGGAAAATTCCAACCTTCTTTACAACTACAAAAGGCAAATTTTTTGGTTTTCAGACCTAGATCAGAAAGATTGCTCTGTGATTTAAACATATTGCATTTTTTGCAGCCAGCAGGGAAAGCATGAAAATGAGAATATTTCTGTCCTGAGTGTCTGTGAATTTACCATCTGCAGAGAGGAGAAAGCCCAGTTGCCTTGCACAGTTCACATACCAATGGCCTGGTTCTGCCCTGAGCTGAATTCCATTGAATTTCCACCACTGTCCAGGGAGGCCAATACTGTTCCCTAAATATCTATCTAACGTGAAGAAGAATCAGTCAAAAAATGTACTAAGTATAAAAATAAGTGTCCCACTGCTCCACGATGCTAAATATTTAACTATTACCATGGACTGAAGACTTTCTAAATGTACAAACTGTGCCCTTGGTATAGTTTCCTTTCACTGTAAGAAGTTCTCTTCTTCTCCCTTCAAGCTTCACGAAATATGTCAAAGACCTTCAGTCTGTAATCTGAAAATCATAACTGTTAACATTTTTAATCTCCTTCCAGCAGGTGGAGGTAGATGTGTGCTGGATTTCCTTTGGGAACACAAGCAGGATACACAGCTCAGGACACCAAGTCTCCGCGCATCTGAACAACTGCTTGCAGTGTTTGCTGTATGATCTACTCTTTCCCTTCACTGATGACTCACTTTTGTTTCCTTCTCAACACAGTTGAGGGAGTGAAGAAGAAAACCGTTTCTGCGATTGGAATGTGAAAATACCTTGTGTCCCTTGAAGTCTTAGAAAATCCTCTGTGGATACAATTTAAAACTCATCGCGAAGCTGAAAAAAAATTCTTCTTGCTCTTTATCTGTTGTCTCTAACTTTCAGCTTTCTCCAGAGTCTCAGCTGGGAGGTGGAAAGTCAGCACTGCTGGAAAATGCTGCTTTTCCAGAAGCCTTCTGTATCACCAACAAGGGCCAAATGTTTGAGGTCACAGGAGTTTGATCACATCTAGAAAGCCCACGTGAAGCTTTCTTTACAGGCTTCTTGCCTTCCTCACCCTTTGCTCTAAACACTCATGAGAAGGAAGACTTTCAGGAGATACTCTCCATGTGGGTTCCCTCAGACAGCCCTTTCTTGAGCCACCTCCACAAAATTATTGGTGTCCAGGCACAGACGAGAGGAGTCAAAAACCTCGTGGGGAGGTCTCAAGGGGAGCTTTCTCTGGACAGACTTCAGTGAGCGTGGCAAGGCCTCTTCGCTAACGGCTCCCGCGCTCAACTCCAAACGTTCCTGTCCCACACTGAGCAGAGAGTGATCTTAAAAAGATTCTAACTGCCATCGCCGTGGAGAGCAGGGGAAGCTGAAGTCTCAAATTCCTGGAGGATTTGTGTTCCAACCTGAAGGAGTCTCTTGGCTTGTCAGAGGGATTAGGGTGAGCCTAACAAGGCTCATCCGCGTCTTCTCGTGGAAGCTATTTGAGTACGGTTGGGGCAACAAGGATTTTTCTCATTGGGTTTCACTTGCAGCCCCCTTTTGATAAGGGCTTTCCCTGGAAAGCCTCACTTGTCAAGGTTAATGGCTTAAGCAGTGTTGATAGATACTGTTTATGTTGGGTGAGGGGGTTCAGGTGGCCCAGTCTAATGTAAGCTTTCTGTCAACTGTAAACAGCAGCTTTTTATGTCAAAGCTGTGTTTCTGCCTTTTGACAAAGCATTAACAGGTCTCTGAAAGGAAGAACCCTGGGTGACGACAGTGGGAAGAGCAAAGAGGTTTAATAGGTCATTTCCACCACCAATTCTGATAATTTGACAAAGTAGCATGGCTTTTCTGCCAAGGCCCCAGAGAAAGTTCACATCCGCCATGTCCTGGCTCCTGTTCTCAACTCTGCTGCGGGAGCTGTAGGGAAATTTGTGGCGGTGTCTCTGCCAGCTGGGAGGGAAAGTCTTTCTGCTGGCTCTGCCTAGACCTCCCCAGTCTCATGGTGAGCTAGGAGAGGTCCTGCCTTTTGACCACAGCCCTTTCCTGAGGCTCTCGTTTAAAAACGGCTTGGCCGAAATGGGTCCTGCCTGGGAGAGTACTGCCCATATGGGTTCAGAGGAAGCTTCCCATGTGTCACCTGCAAGCAGAGCTATTCCTGGTCTGTCAGCTCTACGATGACAATCGGGCTAAATTAAGGCTAACTCCATGCCTGTGGTCTGGCACTGGGACATGACACCTTGGCTGGTATCTTCAATATCTGGTCCCACCCAGAAATGAGACAGATCCAAGACTCTTTGGCTTACAAGACCAGGCAGTTATGAGGAGAATTGGCCACTGGCCCGACACAAGAGCAGAGTGAATGTGGAGCTGTGTATCACGGGATGCAGGAACACCATCTCTCCTCCCATATTCCCAACCCTAGTGGCTGGCTGTGCAGGAAGGCACAATGCTACAAGCTGCATTTCTTGCTCGAGGAGCAGAGATGAAATTGGTCCAAAATGTTGACTCTTATGCATAAGGATGAACATTCATTGAGGAAGGGCAGGGTGAGCCTAGGAGTTCTCCAAAGAACAGGAGAGAAAGTCCTGTGTCAGAAATTAATTTAATTCAGACAAACTAGAGGGGGTAGGGGGAGGAAGGGGTTCTGTGGAATAGTATGGTTAATTTACTGCAACTTGTGTCCTATAAAGAGACCATCCATACACCAGAAAGCTTGTGATGAAAATCCAGGTTGTCAGCAACATTATTTAGCCTTTTCCCTCAGCCACCAGTAAAGGTAAACACAGTCCTGTGTTAGAGTGGAACTGTGTGATGATGCTTCTGTAATCCAAGGACCCCACTGCATTTTAACCTGGGAGCATCTCAGAAACTTGAACACATTTGGAGCCCACTCAAAGGATGAAGACTTTAAAATCCTGTGTAAATCTGATGGCATTTAAATCATTTGGTCAGATTTTGCCATAAGCCACGTTTACCAAGAGCACTTGTGTGTGGCAAAGTAAAGCAGGTACTCGGGTCGGCTCCAGGCCCCTTTCTGCTGTTGCAAAGACCTCAGAAGGGAAATGGGGAGCTGTGCAGGGTATGACAGTTTTCTTTTACTGGATGCAGGTACTGGGATTAGAAAAAAAAAGAGAGACAGAGGGATTTTACTCAGATTAGATGTCACAGCCTCACTCACTGCTGCTGTCTCTGTGGAGCACACTGCTTCCCAGTGAGGTCTTTGCTCTATGGAAAAAAGCCCCAAGCTGAGCCTACCTCTTGCATCTCTTTCTTTTTGCAGGGATCTTTTCCATCACCTGCAGGCCTTCAGGATAAGATGGAACTTATCTTTATAACCATTTATTAATGTCGTCGACTGATGAACTGGCAGGAGAACAATCTGGAGTCTGCTGAGAAATGAGCAGTGGGAGGGCTGGGTGAGACAGCAACGGACTGTAATCAGGCTTGCACCATCTGATTTTGCTTCTCTTATGCTGACAGATTCTTGGCTCCGACTCAGTAACTTGCAGAGGGTAAAGGATGGCAGCTAATATTTTGGCATGGGAATTAGCAGAGCTATCCTGAGATGGCATTGCAGGATGTCAGAGAACCCTCAGCTCAGAGGGATGCAAGGTGGTAAAAACGTGGCTTACAGGGTTAAGCCACGTTAGAATCAGCTTGCTCTGCCAGTCCAAAACATCTGAAAAGTCTGTTATCTCCATTTATTAGTTTAATCCTTTAATCCACCTTGCTGTCCAATGAGATTAATGAAACTAGAATCCTACTTCCAGCCTGACCCGCGTTATCGCGCTTATAAAACGGGAATGAAGGTATTTCTGTGTCTGAAAGGGGCACGGAGGTTCCTGGGTGAGGACTGCCACACAGTTCAGTGACTGTGGGCTGAAGAGCTCATTAGTGACCCGAAGAGCACAGGAGGACCTGGGGGACTAACCCACTAACCCACTGTCGGAAGACAAGGCGGTGTTCACACTGGGATTGTGCCTAACAAAAGCTGTAATGGTTCAAAGGAGGATTGATTGCTTTGCTCAAGTGCTCCTGAACTCACCGATTTTTGTTTTATTTTTTTTTTAAATACATAATGGCTGTGGTTAAACTGCTTTATATATTAAGAAACGGATCTGCTTGCAAGCAGGATCTGTGGTTATTTCATGACAATCAGTGAAATGTTTTGCTGGCACGTCCTTAAATTGCTAGAGGTGTCCAGAGGAGGTTCCCTGACAAGTGCTGATGGTCTTTTTCTCTCTTCTTGGGCCAAATTCTGATCCTGCGACTTACTCTCCCATTCTGACTTCTTCAATAGCCCTCTTTACCAATGAGACTGCTTATGGAGAAAGGCCAGTGCTGAGCCATCCTTGACACCAGAGACTTCTGGAAGTCAATGGGATTGAGAGAGTAACTACTCAGCACAGAAAGACTTCTCTGAAAGGACTCCCATGCTCCGCTTTATACAGCGCCTGAAGTTCATGTGTCTATCTTAGCATCAAATTAAAATTGCTCTGTGTGCCAAAGCACGCTGGGTAGGGAGGCAAAAGTGATTAAGGCACTCATCAGGATTTGGGAGATGTTTGTTTAATTGGCTGCTCTCAGCCTGGTTCCCTGCATGACCCTGAGGCAGTCCCTCAACCCCGCAGTGTTTCATTTGTGTAAGGGGCAGGGTAGCAGAGCCTTCCTCCACAGGAATGCAGGAGGGGAAAGTGTTACAGACTGGGATGCCCTTAACGTACTGGTAAAGATAAAGTACCATGGAAACCCTAAGAGCTTATAATCAATCAAAACAAAGCTCTGGGAATGCTCTGTGCTGCTTTATTTCTCTCTGAGAATGATCTGCATTAATAGGTGAGGGTACATGAAGGGTGTACTGTTTTTTAAGTCTCTCAACTCCTGCCACTTGTTCTTTGCCCCCAAAGACTCATTGCTAAATCTGAGGTACTACTACTGAGGTAAATCTACCCCGAACCACATTTTTTTCAGTCAATCTGTACCCTGTGATCTCTGCACTAACATCTGTCAGAGACTGCTGCTTCAGTCAAAGCCCCAGGAACATGAGGTAACACACAGCTTTCTCATTCTGAAAACTTGGTGTGGGAATGACATGAGCTCACCCACCACTTCTGCACTGGGTAAACAGCCTGCAAATGGAATTTAAAAAAAGAAAAAAAGGTGCTTACAATTGCAAAGGATCCTGGGAAAGACTTTTTAAAAAGCCATAGTGGTGAAGGGTTTCTGGCCAAGTTTCTGGCAGTCTCATTGTTCGAAGATAAACCTTGCCCCTGCAGACTTTAGTATTCTCAAACAAGTATTTTCTGACACAGGCCCTTTCTCACAGAATCTGATGACTCAGAGCCTGTAAAATCATAGAATAATTTAGACTGGATGGCACCTTTGGAGGTCTCTGGTCCAACTCGTGCCGCAAGACTTCTCTAGGTTCCACCAGGATCTGTCTGGAGGAAAAGGAAAGATAACAGTGGAGATAGCTTTGGGAATTGTAATAGCAAAATTGTTGATGGTTGTATTGCTTTTCCTGTATGGGAAATGAATAAAGGTGTCTTAATAAGGCAACAATATCCAGTGGGTTGGGAACAAGGAATTAGCAGCCAAACCTTGGCTCTCTTTTGAATGTACATTCTCTGGCTGTTTAATGCTGAATAGAACAACTGTTCTTTTTGAATTGCCTAATGAAAATACTATCATCATCTTCAGCAGCAGTAACAGAGAGCTTTGTCTAGTGGATAAAACACTTCCCAGGAGCCAGGAATCCCAGTTCTAGCTCTGACACTAGCTTGATCTGTCACCTCAGACAATTCACTTGACTTCTGTGTCCTCTTTTTCCCCTCATCTGCAAAATGTCCTTTGACATGCACTGATGAAAATCTCTATGAGTGAACTCAGAAAATACAAGTTATTATATTAATTGGGAGTATATTTAGTCCTGCTTGAATGACTGAAAGCTTGATATAAAAAGCCTGGAAAACATAACTTATTCTTGAAACAAAGTCAGGTGAAAGATTTTTAGCTTTCAGTAGGTGTTTACCTCAATCCCACTTGACTTGAAAAGTTCTAAGTTTAATGAAGCCCAAGCTCAGGGCTTGGTCAAGTGAGTGCATTTTCCCTGCTACCTGCAAAACAGAGATACTTCTTGAAAGCTGGACTCTAGCAATTAGGCTATAGCAAATTATAGCATTTTTATTAAACATTCAGTTTGGCTCAACAAGTAAATGCCACTGGGGAAAAGCTCTCAGACCCTACATCCTCAAATATGCTGAGGTTAGGCTCTCCTCTCTAGAGGAATCTGGACACAATATTAACTGGCTTAAGTTGGGTTTTGAAGCTGATTCCATACGTGGAAACTGCACGATCTGTCATTATCCCTGAGCAGGCACAGAAATCCTGGGCAAAGAAATGGGAGAGCACCTCTGTCCCATGGAAATGAAACCTTAGCACTTTCCCAGCCCAGACAGAAAGCCTGCACAACCAGGTCTAGAACGTGCCCTTTTTCTAGAACATAAACCATCCATTTCCAGATGGTGGAAGAAGGAAGGAGAAAGATCATAATTGGATCTCACTGTTTGTGGTTTTATTTTTTCCCCTGCCTTGGCTCTCTAATGAGAGTCAGCGATTTGAAGAGTTTGTGGACAGAGTGTTCACTGGAGGAGCTTTCATTTCATAGTTCCCCATTTGTGCTCATTGCCAACTTTACAGCTAATTGAAACAAAACTGAGCTTGTAGATTAAATGGCAACCCCTGGGATTTGTTTCTGCAATTACCAGTGCTCCTCTTAGGCAGATTCTAATTCAATAGCAAGTTCCTGGACCCACATGCAGAAAACACTGGGAAAAATCCCACTGCCTGGATGACATCAGAGTTAACTCTGTCCAGTCTGTCACAGCCCCTGCAGCCCCTAACAACTGTAGGCAAAACCCTGGCCTGTTGAAATCTGGGAAGTTTGCCACTAGCTTCATACAGTTAGATGAAGGCTAGGATTTCACCTTGGAAGACTGAAGGAGCTGTCTTTTCTTGACAGCACAACAATTTCCAGCTTTGCAGCTTGCCTTGAGACGAGTGCGTTTTCCCTCGGTGTGGGCAAAGCTATTCATGCAGTTCATAAAATGACATGCTCAGCTTTGGAGCATAACCTTTTGCAAGCCCCCAGCAGATACCTTGTGCCTAGCTGAGTCCCTTGGGTGGGAAGAAAGAGGACTACAAGATGCAGCATTTGCAAAAAAAGGTTTTTGAAAGCAGTTGCCTGGGGTTAAAAAGAAACCAGTCACCTCTGAACTGCTTTCACCAACAGATGCTCAGTTTCAGAAGTATTCCCAGATCAGGGCATGGATAGGTGGGTAAGCAGATTCTTCACACGAGCACGAGGCAAGGACAAAGTTGGCTTCTGCTGTATCTTCTGGTTGGCAAACAGAGCTAGAGAGAATGCACACTGACTGGCAATGATCTCTACCACCAGATCCGTTTCCATGGTGCAAAGCAAAATTCATCTGACAAACTTTCTCCACTTCTAACTCAAGTGAACCTGTTCTCGTTCCAGAGAGTGCAGCTGGAGAGTTAACCTAACAACAGCGCGGGAACCAGCCGTATCTGGTTCTGGATCACCTTTTCTTGCCCTCTTTCAGCTCACCAGTAGGAATTTAAGCATGGAACAAACCTAAATTGCTCTAAGTGATGTTACACGCCAAATAACCCTTGGCTCAGCCCCGGGAAACAGGCAGTTTTCATCCAGCTTTTCACTGAACATCAAAGGATATAGTAAAACTGGAATAGGTATGGGAGAGAATGGCTGGAGAACTTCTGTGTGAGAATGGACTACGCTGCTTAAAGGTAGAAAAGAAGACAGATATGCTCAAGGTCTGTAAAACTACAGGGAGCGTCGAGTGAACAACGAGGGATGGGCAGTACCCTGCAGGTTCTGAGAGCTGCAGGACATCAGCTGGAAGCAGCTGGAGGTGGGTACAGACCAGAAGAGGGGTGATGGGCGTTTACACACTCACACAGGCAGTTGAACTGTGGAGCTCTCTGCCATGTGTCAGCCATTTACATGGGCCCGAAGGAGACAAAAGCATGGAAGAGAAATCAAGTGCAGAGGTATTAAAAGACAGCAGATACCACTTCTGGCTCAAAGTCTCTGAACCACAATTTTCCAGAGACTGAGAGAGAATACCTTGGGGAAGTATTTATATCATCTGCCTTGCCTTGATACTTTTTCCTGGACATCTGCTATAAACTACCAGTGTAGACAGGATCCTTAAGAAACTGGGTATAAGAACCTAAGAGCTGTCACCCTGGGTCAGGCCAAAGATCTGTCTGTGCTCAGAACCAGACACTTGCTCATGCTAAAGGAGGGAGCATAAGGAAGAAATACAACCCCTGCTTCTTTTAGCAACTGTCCCCTGCCACTCAGGTTCTCACAATCCACGGTGTAAGGACATTCTGAGCCAGAGACTGGTTATGGATGTTTATTTACCTTGATAGGTTTGTAAAGTGACTGAACAATTTTCCCTCCAGTGGGAGGGAAATCCACCTCTGATTTCAGTCTTTACATGAGTTCAGCTGCCTGAGCATCTCTGCCTTCCTGTCTATCTCCTTTCTGAAGCACTGTCTGATTCAATGAAGCACAACGGAGATGGAGAGCTCAGTGATGCCACATTTTTCCACGTCTCGTGGAAACAGTCAGGTGGAGGGGAGTGAAATCACACTGGCTCTCCCAGGGACAGAAAACATGCTCAGCCCAGTCAGACATCAGAGACCTCACAGAGGGTGGTGTGTATTGGAAAGGTGGCAGTGTGTGTTCTGCCCTCCCAGGGTAATTGGTTTTGTTGTCAAGTTGGCTGCTGAGATCTGGTCCATTTGCCCAATTCAATCCACAATGAGCTTGCCACATCTTTGCTTCAGAGCCCTGTTTATGAAGACAAACCCAGGGACTTGGCGGCTGCGATGCAAATGTCACATTTTATGGGCAAGACAATTGCTGTAAGAAGGGCTTCTTTTTTTTTTCCCTCCCCTCTGGTTTGTTGGTTTTTTTTTTTTGCGGGTTTTCAACCCCTGGCGTGGGCTTTTGTTCAGCCCGGGCTCTGTCGCACCCGCGCACTGCCTCGGCATCGCGTTC
>WTSP01026736.1:0-23734 GCA_025331215.1 Actenoides lindsayi | reverse complement strand
TGGTGTTACACCCCCAGGGCGCGGGCAGGGGGGGGGCCAGGGTAAACTTTGGGTAAGGGTTGCGCGGCGGCGGGGGCAGGGTTTCCCGGCGCTGGGGGATGGGTGGGGAAGGGGGAGCGGGGCCATGCGGAGCCGTGAGCGGGTCTTGCCGCGCCGCTGCCCAAGCGCGGAGCGGGCACGGGGCCGCGGAGTCGGCGGGCGGCGCCCGGGGGATGCAGGCGCCGGACAACAGGTACCGCAGCTGCGCGGGGCGCGGGAGGGGCTGCGTGCGGGAGTCAGTGAGGGTGTGTGTGTGTGTGTGTCTGTCGTCTGTCCCCTCCCCCCTGCCGCCCGGCCAGAAAGGGGGTGGGAGATGTGCTGGCGCACAGCCGCTTAAAACCGCGCGGCCCGGCGAGGACTGCCTGTTCCTAGGTAGAGGACGGCTGCCGCGATCCGCGCTGCGCCGTGGAGGACGGCTGGGAGCGGGACGGAGGGCGGCGGTGGCCCCGCGGGGCCGTACGCGCTGGGCTGCGGCAGCCGGCTGCGAGAGGGTGGGCTGGCGGCGGTGGCGGCGTCGCTGGCGGTCGCCCGGCTGGATGGCCGGTTCCCGCGGCTGCTCAGGGCGCTGGACTCTTTCGCATCCCAGGGCGGTGCGTTTCCTCCTCCTGCATCACACTGCAGTAAGTTCGCGACTCGCTGGGCGGCTGAATTGGTTGCAATCGTGGAACTGGGGGGTGGGGGGTCGTCTACGTACGGGTATGTGTATGGACGTAGTGGAGGGGCTAGGCAGAAAGTTGTAGCTAACCGTGCTGTATCGAATTTGGCATTAACTAGAAGCCAAAGCCACGAGTCGTGACAATTTGCCTCGTTGATCTACATCACTTTGCTCAGCTCTTGTCAACGTCCTGATGTGGCCCGGGCTTTAGTTGATAGCTGGGTTCAAAACGTTGAATTGTTGAAGCATGCACTGTGGGTGCGAACACAGTGAGTGCAGGAAACAAAAGATGCAACTGCAAACTTAGCTTTGCAGGCTAGTCTGCTGAAACTTTTGAGTGTTGATGTGACAGACCCGTCTGTCTGGGTTACTCTCAAGGAAGAATTAAAAATCCTGTACTAATTGACACAACTTTTGGCTGTCTCAAGTCATTCCAGATACAGTTTATCCTTGTTTTGTCTGGTCCAGTGTTGTTCTGATTAATTTTGTTGAAAAGAGTTTTATTTGTTGGCAGTGTATGTAATTACTTTTTTTTTTTCAATTGTGAGTATCCTGCTTTTGAAATGAATGAAATGTTTTCTCAGAAGATTGCTGTATCTTTATGTTTTTCCCTAGCTAAACAAGCAGATTATATGGTCCTCAGTTATTTTTTCTTTCTATTTGACTGTTTCTCAACAAATACACTGAGAATTTTATTAATTTTCAAAAGAAGTTTTATCTGGTTGATGTAATTTTATAAGGCAGATGGAATAAGCTTTTAAAATCTGTGTCATAAAATAAGAAAGGGAATGCAACAGAATGGGGCAAACCAGAAATTCTTGTTGGAGAAATAGTCTTAGTTGTTTATTTATTTATTTATAGAAGCCACTAAACATTTCTTCTTCTCCCATTTAGGTCAAATGACCTAATATAGCAAGGTAGTAGTTTTTGTTCTTTGCGCTTGGATGGTATAATGCTTCCACATATATTAAAACGTCATTATACATCTTAAAAAAAATCCATACCAAGAAACTAACATGCATTCCCAAATGACCGAACTTGTGCTATGCTTTATGGATAAAATAGCAGGAAAGAAGTTCTTTGTTTCTTCCCAAAGTAATAATCCAGTATTGCTCAGAGCCTGAAATGCCTGTCTGTTACAGAATGAAAACAAGCATCAAGAAACATGGGGCATCACAAAGCAGTGCTTTCCTC
Organism: Actenoides lindsayi; assembly: GCA_025331215.1. Taxonomy (NCBI): domain Eukaryota; kingdom Metazoa; phylum Chordata; class Aves; order Coraciiformes; family Alcedinidae; genus Actenoides; species Actenoides lindsayi. The sequence continues at coordinate 21,846 of WTSP01026736.1, read as the reverse complement.
CTGGGGCTTATGTTGTCCCTTGTTCATTTGTCAGGGTGGAAGGACTTTGTTGTTTATCTCGGTGGGGAAGTCCTGACACAATTACTCAACTGTCTGAAACGTGTGGAGTGAGATTATGTTATGCTGCAAATTTTAAATATTTGGGGCCCAAATCTGTTAATCTAATTTGGTTGCCTGCAATCAACTGAAGTTGCTGCTCTTAAGCAGATTTAGGAAAAATACACTTTCTCATGTTTGTTTAGAAAGAAGAAATATAAAGAAACTGTTTCTTAAAAACTGAAATAATAATTTGTAAACACCTATAGGTGTCTTGAACATTGAAAGAACAGTGTTCAATAGCAATGCATAAATGGACAGAAATTATTTTTGAAGAGTTTATGCAGTTTGAAAGTCATGAAGTTAGTATCTGTTTTGAAGAGCAGTAGACAAGGAGATTATGCACCATTTTGTCTTGGGAACTAAGTGTCATTCATTCGTGTGACATTTTATGGTACAGGTCTAGGTACCTTTTGCCAGTAAAATGATATCACTGGAATGGGAATGAAGAGAATGGCAAGAGGGTTCTAGGAAACCTTCTAGAGCAACATTTTGATAAAGGAGATTGTAAATAGAGCACATTTCGGAGTAAAGGTAGTCATAAGTAAGCATTGGAAAACTTCAAAGTTGGTTGGATGGCTGGACTGGACTTCTTTTGCTTTGTGCTTGTATGACAGTAGCATTGAGGTCTTGTGAATGGCACCTATAGAATGAAACATAATGGGTTGAAGTTATGCTTTATAATTAATGTAATAAATATTAACAGCATATCTCAAGTTGGAAGGGACCTATAAGGACCATCGAGTCCAACGCTTTGCTCTTTGCAGGACTACCTAAAACTAAACTGTATGACCAAGAGCATTGCCCAGATGCTTCTTGAATATAGATGATATATAATGCTTCATCCTTTTTGAAGTATGACCTTTATTAGATCACTGATAAATTAAGCCTTCTGTACACAATTTTAATGAGTCCTTTTAAAGTCTTGATTATTTCTGATATTTCCTTGATTAAAGTTAACTTAGCTGCAAAGAGCACTTTACATGATGATGTCTGTATTCGTAGTGTACCTTCTCATGTTTTGTCATGGTGAGACTTGTGGACTGTTGTGAAAAGCATGTGATGAAACTTTCTCATCTGTGTCTAGAATCATCAAAGAGTGACAACAATCAGAAGGGAGAGGGATACAGAAAGAACAGGTCATGTTTTGTGCCTTGGTGTGCAGGAGCAAAAATATTTCAAGCAGACTTTTCCCTGTGAAAAGGAGAAGGTACTTGGGAAAGACATCTGTTTATTTTACAGTTACGATGTGAAATGTGGGAGACATCAACAGAGAGCAACACTGTTGTAGAACAGGGTGCTGGCCTCCTCAAAACATTAGTTTTGGATTCCAGCTTCCTACTTCTTGTTGCTATCAAGTAAAGTTTGCAGCTTACTTCAGGAGTTGCTGGTTGAGCTTTGCACTACTGTCTCAACAAAAATAAATCAATGAAATGTACTGGGCCTTGCTCTGGATATCACGCACAATTAATTTATTTTTTTTAATACTTGTGCAGAATGAGTTCTTAGTCTTAGTCTGTAGGAATTATAGCATTTCACAGCCAGTTTAATCAGTAGGAAATGATATAAAAGGTTTAAAAAAATTCTTTCTATTGACCTTCAGTTGTGAGTTTCTTCAGTCAGAGAGCTCTTGTCCATAGTTTCCTGTGGCACTTACAAAATAATTAGACCTAGGACAATTATTTGTCCATAACTGTAGTTTTTCATAACAGCATTCTAGTAATAATTTTCTCTTTGGGGACTATCTTTACAGCTGAACCAGCAAATTGACAGTACTAGAGGAAAGCTTAAGAAGTAACTTGCTGGGTATCATGGAAAATAATTCAATGATTGTAGTTATTTTTGATACCTTGTCTACAAGAGTGGAAGAAGTTTTAAATTCGGGCTTTGAAACCAGTATCATCAGTTGGTCAACCTGACCTAGTTTTTGTTACACTAATGATGCTCTTGCTACCGATACAAATGATCTCATGCAGGTAAAGTATTTAGGAAGTCGAAAGTAAAACTTTTTTTATTTACTTGAACTTGGGATAAGTTACTGTCGCTAAACACTCAGTAAAACAGCTTCATGCAATCTAGAACACATTCTCCTTTTTTAATTGTTCCTAAAGAAAATGGAAGATTTCGCTGAATAATGTGTGCATCAGTTTAGCCCTGAGGGGATATAGTCTTGTTTAGTTTGCCACAAGTTTAAAAGCTTAACAAATGTAAGTATTTGGAGGCTGTTTAAGTATTTCTTCTCCAACCTCTTAATACCAGTGTGGAATGTAAATGTACAAACCTGACACAATTTTGCTGCCCTAAACTATTTTTTAAAAACAAATAAAACAAAGAAAAGCACACTTACAAATGCATTTGTCGGTTCAGTGGTGCTAATTTGAATTCTAATTGCTGGGATTGATTAATTTTTTATTTTTAGATTGTTTGCTATTTATTATGATAAACCGTGAATAAAATGGCTTCTAGATCATAGAATCAGAGAATGGTAGGGGTTGGTTCTTTCTTGTCTGTTAACGATTCTGATTTTCAGGAATGGACCTTTTATATATGCTGGCAGAAATCTTTAGTTAATGCAAATGTTATGAATTTTTTATTTATTTAGGTTTTCAGTCACAGTTTTGACAACAGTTTGAAATAGTTGTGATTTTTATTTTTTTTATCCCTCCTCTATATGTTCAATGGGTTGTCTAGTGCTCAGCAGTAGTAGTAATTAGTTGTCAATTCTCTAGTCCTTACAGTAGGAAGAATCCCAACAGAGACATAACGTACTTTTCACAAAAGTCTATGTTGCACTGTGTGCATCGAACTCTGAGACTTCTGCTGTGCAACAGTGCCTCGCTTCCCTTTGGTGTTGTCTTGTGGGACATTATAAAGGATTTCAATATAGTCGTAGTTTATTTAGGGAACATGGGGGACTCACGTGGATAATAGAAACTGGATCTTTTTTCCTTTGTTTTCTAAAACATGTTGCATAAAGGAAAAGCAACTAGTTAAATTTATTCTGTTTGGTTTAAATATGTCTCCAGGTGGACACTTCTGATGCTTAAAGTGGTTCAGGGTTGGAAATTATCTGCGGTCAATACTGAACACCATTGAAGTACACATGGATTTTAATGTCATGTCTTAACCTCAGCCGGCAACTAAGCCCCACGCAACCACTCGCTCACTTCCCCTTCAGTGGGATGGGGGAGAGAATCGGAAGGGTGTACGTGAGGAAACTCCTGGTTTGACATAAAGACATTTTAATATGTAAAGCAAAAGCTGCACACACAAGCAAAGGAAAATGAGGAATTCATTCACTGCTTCCCATTGTAAGGCAGGTGTTCAGCCATCTCCAGGAGACCAGGGATCCATCAGCTGTAGTGTTTACTTGAGCAGAAAAAACACTGTAACTCTGAACATCCTCCCACCTTCTTCTTCCCCCAGCTTTGTATGTTGAGCATAACATCATATGGTGTGGGATATCTCTTTGGTCAGTTGGGGTCTGCTGTCCTGGCTGTGTCCCTTCCCACCTTCTCCTGTACCTCCAGTCTACTTGCTGGAGGGGTGGGGTGAGGAACAGAAAAGGCCTTGACTCTGTGTAAGCAATACCTGAAACATCTCTGTGTTATCAACACCATTTCCAGCACAAAACCAAAACATAGTTCCAGTGAAGAAAATTAATTTTATCCCAGCCAAACCCAGCATACTGATGCAGTTCCATATTTGCATGTTTGTGGTTCTAGATATTTGACAAGCTAAATTTAAACAAAAGGTAACAATGGCAAATAGCAGCAGCTCTATCAGACAAGAAAAGAACTGTGGGTGATAAGAAATCAGTAGGCTTTGCTGCCTTGTCTTCTGAAAGGAAAAGAAGTGGTATCTTGTAAATCTGGTACACAGAGGCTATGGCTGAGATGTAAGAGTTATGAACCACTGCATCCCAAGAATCAAGTCTGCTGCTTTTTTTTCCGTTCGTATCTTTTGCCTCTCTAATTGTGGATTTTCTCATGTTTCCTGCCTGAGTGGTTGCATTCATCAACTGAATGGGAGGTAATATTAGGATAAGGCCAGAAGGATGTTTTTAAGAAGGGAGAAAGGAAAAAAGGAAAAAAAAAACAACAACCAAATTTAAAAAGGGAGATAATAGAATTAATAGCAAACCAAAAATTATATTGAGGTAGATGAATACAGCCAAATATGTGATTACAGACAGGAATAAAGGAAGCATGTGAAAGGAAATTTAACAATTACTGTTATTTTCATTTTATTTTTTCGAAGTTAGTTTTCAATGAAAATATCTTTTTAAACTTTAAGGGAATTTAAACTAGTAGTTTCTATGAAAAGGTTTTAGGATTAGAAGTGTTAAACTTTGAAGCTCTTTTATATTATTGGGATGCTGCTTCCTTGTACTCCTAGGAATTTTTTACTCACAATTTTTACTTTGGTTATTTCTTCGTATTTTGATAATTTAGTCAGTATCTAGTGTGAAAATTTTTGATAATATTCAAAATATACATACATGAGACTAATCTGTGCTATAGTAATTATCTAAATACCATCTGGTTACCTTCTGTCTCTCCTATTGCTGCTAATGGAAACACAAAAGCACCTGCTGAGGGAATTTTTAATTTTTAAGATGATCATCCTGTATAGGTCAGTTGAAGTACATTCTGGATGTATCCAGGTCTCTCAATTAAGTATAAAGGGTGCCTGGCTGGGATGACTCTTTCACAGTTTAAGGTCTAATTTTAAGGTATCAGACTTTGGGTGAGATAAATTGTAGCCTTATTTTCTCAACTAGAAGGAAAAGTGTAAGGGAGAATTGAACTCCTAAGAATGTATCAAGTCTTCTATATGCATTACTGAAAATAAATATGAAGTAAAATAGCCTTAAAAAAAGTGGTTGCTTAGAATGGGCCACATACTAGCAGTTAAATATCAAAGGACCTATTTTTATCTAAATAAACAAGTACTTTGGAGCATTTCCATTTTTCTTCATGTCCTAAAAAATGGCTATGATATGGTTTTATCAAAAAGCCTCCGTCTCAATTCCTTATTGATAGAAAATATTCCAGTAACTCTTTTTAGTAGAAAATGAAATTATAGAAATCTCTGGATTTACTTTGAAACCATGAAGGCTTGCTCAGGAATTTAGTTTTACTTTGCTCTACCTGTCACACAAATTGAAAAACTATTATTGCTGTGCTCAAGTTTGTCTTCATATGCTGTTGTAAATTTAAAATTGTATAGTGCTGCAATGACTTCTGCTCCTGAGGGGCAGTAGGTCATTTTGCCTCTTTTTACTTTAAAAGCTCTCATGAAAAAGTTTGTGTTTAAACAGCCTTACAAGTTCTATGTCAAAGAATTCAAACCTTCTAAACAATGCAATATTTTATATAACAGAGAGATAAAACTTTATACTTCCCTTTGTTAGGCTTAGTGCTGTAGAAACAACCATTTCTTCATAAAAATAAAATGAATCGTGGAGAAACCTCTAAGCTTTGAAGATTAGGTGCTATTAATCATAGTGGATTACTCTGATAAGAATATTCATTTACTTCCTCTTTAAATTGAAAATGGCAAGTGATTATTTGGTGTTCCTTACATAGTAAAATATATGCAGATTTTTTTTTTTTCCCTTTGTGAATTCAAAATAATGACTCATAGAAAAGCTTTATATTCTGTCAAAGACTGTTTCTTATAAATAATTTAGGCATCCAGAAATTGTAAAAACAACTTGTGAGGTTATTTGTATGAGTGATCAAGATATATTTCTACCCTGTATAAGACAGTGCGACAGTATGGTGATTCTTTTTACATGTCTCAGTTGGTGTTGAGAAGAATAATCTTGATGAATAATCCAGTACTTGTGTCTTATTGTATCTCTAATGAACACGAAGAAATTCAAGTCTCTAGTAAGGATTTCTGTGTATTCTTAATCATGTCTGATGAGCCAAAGGTCAGGGAAGGTCGTCAATGACCAACGAATCTGTACAATCATATAAATGTACTTTTCCAAATAACAGTAACATTCAATAATACTTCAGTGTAGTTTAATGAGCACACATCTCTAGAGGAAACTGGTAAGAATGTATCAGCCAAATAAAAGGTCTTATACTTTCGAAGAACTCTCCTTCAGGGTTTAGGCCATATTCCTCCGTCTGACCTTATTTCAGTTCAGGGCATGTTCCTGATCAACTCTAGTCATTCAGTGAAGCTTTTTCATTTCATAGAATCATAGAATCATTTAGGTTGGAAAAGACCCTCGGGATCATCAAGTCCAACTATTAACCCTGGTCTGCAAAGTTTACCCCTAAATCATGTCCCTCAACACCACATCTAAATGACCCTTAAACACGTCCAGGGGTGGTGACTCGTTTCACATCCTACATTAGCAACTCTCAAAATGCTGTCCAGGTAAACGAAGAAATGACCTATTACCCTTTCAGTATCCTAACATTAAGATAGTGAATTCTTCATGATTAGTCCAAGACCCAAACTAAAAGGATAACCACTGCTATGAAGGTGGAGTAATACTTTCATGACCTAGAAACCTTGAAAACTTCTGTATTCATCCTTAACTCATCTACCATCTTTAGATAAAAATAAATAGAAGTATTTTTTTTGCAAATTCCAAAATGAACTACTGTGAAGCATGGATTTATAAGGACAGCAATTACAGAACTGAGTGGTAATCTTGCTTTGTGTACTTGTACTGAAATCAGACCTAAATCTATGTGTCCTGACAAGGTACAACTCCTTAGATTTGCCGTTGAGGTCAAGGTCTGGTTCATCTTGCATTATTTATGTTCTTGGCCAGCTTTCACTGGAGAGCATCACAAGCAGGAAAAGTTTGCCAATTCTTGTACATGTTTCTTGGCACATTCTGCAGTTTTCATTCAGATTCAAATACTTCATCCCTTCCCCTTAGAGATTATTAATCTTTAATTTATTCAGGAAAAGTTTCAGCACTCCTCCCCTTGTCTTGTTTACTGCTCTCATTCTTTGGAAATGCAAATATGTGTTTGGCAGAGCAGGTGCCATCTCTTTTAAACTATGAACAAATTATTAACCCATGCAGGAATAAAATGCTGTTCCTCTCTGGGGAACTTGATATGTGTATCCCAATATGATAGATCTTCTGTACTTGCTGACCCTTGTGTTTTCATATCAGCATGGACATTGATAAATGTGCTTGGTATTAACATATGAATATGAATCACATGTTTAGCTCATAATTGCATGTTAATATCAAAATGGATGTTCATCCTGTTTCGGCTGAGTCCCATTTCTATGCAGGATGCTTTGACACTTGCAGAGGTGTATGGAATGTTTATGAATAGAACCTGTATGTCTACTTTCTTCATAGAACTTGAATTTCTTGAATACTTAAACCCAGTATCTGCTACATCCATTTAAATGCTTTGGGGATATGCAAGAAATGGTGAGGCTCTTTAAAGAAAAATTCCTTGTGAAAAGCACAAAATTTGGAGAGATTTTAAACTGTTCAAAAATCAATCACCTGAAGGCAGAACAGCTGAGTTTATGACCTTCAACCTCTGAGTGTTGGGGAGATAATACTTAGTTTTACCTTGTATTCAGCAATGTTATCATTGTTTCTCCAGATCTAACACAAATTTCACTAAATAATTTTTTGGTTTGGTTTTTTTTTTTTTTTAGGTTTGTTGTTGTTTGTGTTTGGTTTGTGTTTTGGTTTTTTTTTATTTTGGATAACCTAATGAAACTGAAGAAAGGTAGGGGAAGAAAGACAGTTCGTGTCAACATGTCCTTTTTGTCTTAACTGTAAATGTCCTGTAATACCCTTAAATACCTTAAAATGGATATAAATGGCATAATGAGAAGACCTTGCATATTGCCATTGTTTTTCATGGAGAAGAGTCATACGTATAGTAGATACATTCTCTTGGAAAGTTGATAATGCAAATTCCATTCCTCATTATAGTTACATGGGGATTCCGTAAATGACTGCAAGCACAGCTACAACTTAAAGGCTTTCCATTAGTTATTATCTAGTTATTTCTCAAAACTATACATATTGCCTATAAAACATGTTATTTGTGCGCTTCAGTGTTTATGGGAAGTATGTGCTCTGTGTGGCAAATGAACACACACGTTACAGTGTGGTAAACAGGGTATCAAATTATTTTTTTTCAGAGTGAAGTCATTGCTGTTAACCAGTTTTGTCTGTACTTTTTATTTTTTCTGGTGTCACTGTGGCTTATTCATAACCATAAGACAAAGCACTATTAGCAGGGCAGGTGAATGGGATCACTCTTCACCTCTCTTAGAAGAAGCATAAGGGTAGCTTTACTGTATCAGACTAGAAGCCTGTCTGTACATGTATTATTTTACAGAGCTCTACCATATCCCATTGCTTCTTTTTGAAGCTAGATGAATTCTAGTATAATCTTTCATTCTTTGTGAGCAGGTTTCTCCATCTTTTTGTCTTCTCTTTTTTCAGTTCTACTCTAATCAATTAGTAAAATCTAGAATCTCTATGTTGTTCAAAATGCAAGCGTACCAGGGATCTATACAATGGCATAAATTGTTGTATTCTCTATTCCTTTCTAAATATTTTTTGAACTCTACTGAGCACTGATTTGATGTTTTCTGATGATAATTCCCAAATTTCATTTTTCAGTGATAACTGGTCATCACTTTAAATGTGCAGCCAGGAATTTTTTTTATTTTTTTTTTTCCTGTGTGCATTACTTCACATTCATCAAGATGAGGTATATGAGATTATTCGAGTGGGAAGTGGAGGGCAGCATTAGCAAGGAAGAGAAAGGAGAGTCAGACTACTAGGGGATTTAGTGCCTATATTATAACTAAATTCTGTTTCAACTCTAAATCTTTTCCTGTATCTTATCCTTAAAAACATTATATCTGTGTTAAATGATACATGGGTATGGGTATAGTACCATGTAGAAGAATGATTTAATTATCCATTGGAAATGAGTTGTTTTTCTTTTTGAATAAAAGAACATGATGAGTGGTCCAAAAGATAAACTTCTTGACAGTCTAATGAATCACATCTCTTGGGTAAACTAACTCATTTAAAGAATTATTAGAAATAAAATCATGTTTTAAAAATTCTTTTGAAATGTTTAGATTTTTCTTTTTCCTGCATTTGCTAGTCTTCTAATCATAACCTAATAAAAATAAGATATAGTTAACTTTCTGCTACAGAATACATCAATAACTTGACTTTGTCCATTGAGAACATGGTTGTGTGTATGTAAGTATGCATACATTCTATAGAATTTATTATTGACTACATGCTGGATATGTTAGTAAACATTCATTGAATGTTGCCAACATGATTACATTTAGAGCTGTGAGAAGGTATCTATTACAATTTAATTACTTAACAGGAATGGAAGTTTTGAGGTGATAGAGAATCTGTTCCCAAACAAGTGTCTAATCCTAACTGGGATCACATTAATTCTGGAAGAAGTTCCAAAACTTGACAGAAATGTTATTTTTATCTAGATCATAAGTCCAATGTAAGCAGAGTCTAACTATCTGGTACTCTGGTTGTGTATATGTTGTTACTAAATAATTTACTTTATATTAGAATATTGTTATTATTAACAAAAATCAACAGAATGATATTCATCCTCTTTTAATTGGCTAATATAGCAATGGGAACATGTACCTGGAATGGATCATGGGGATCATTGTGTCTAGTCATTTACAGCCTCAGGAAACTATGTCACAGATGCTTCGTTCCAATGGTGTTCACTGAGCATCTTGTTCTGCACACCTTTATCACAAGCCATAGAATTTCTCCTTGCAATCTAAAAAATAACTGAAGATTTATAATACAAGACCAAGACATTAAAACAATAATGCTGCCAAAAGTGAGAGAGTGAAATACTGAGATAATATTAGTTTGGAATAAAACATAATACTTTGATTATTTTTGTATGCCTTCTGTGCTCATCTGTTAATATATTTAAGCAAAGCAGCTGCTGTCACAATTTTCAAAGGTCTGCTATTTTAAATTTAAGTATTGAAGAAAATGGGAACAATATTACCTCTTACTTGAAGTGTGACTATTCTCACTGGGGGTCTGTTTCGAAGAGTTGTACTTCTGTGAAGCTGGTGATCATGCTTAATTGAAAAAAAATAAATTTCCCATAAATTATTCTGTATGCAGTACTCATAATTATAAATAATGCTTGTAAATAATACTGCTTATGAATAATATAGTGTATTGCCTTGCATTACATCATTTCTTGAATCCTTTTAATAGGAATTACAGTTTTGTGACATATGAATCATATATGATTCATATATGTATCTAAGTGAAATATTGTCCAGTGTTTCATAGGTAGTCTGAACTAATAAGATAGACTGGTGCCATCCTGTTAGGTGCACAGTACAAAAGTTTACATTTCAAAGGACTCCAAGTGATTTCAGTACAGTAAGATATGTATTCAATAATAACCACTGAAGTATTCTGGGCTAGTAAAATTAATGAATACCAAACACTATAAAATGGCAGTGTGCTATTCTATGGATCTGAATTTGCAAAGGTGAATATGATAAAGCAATGGAATAGTAAGTGAGGAAGTCTGACGCTGTTAAGACTCCTGTTACTAGTGGTTTTGGTTTGTTTTTTTTAAGTGCACTTATTTTGAAAATATTGAGGTAGACTGAGCAATGTTTCCTATACTTGGAAGTTTGGAAGAAAAAATGACATATCATGTAAAATCAGTGCATCATAAAATGCTGACTGTTGAGATGTGACCTCCAGTGTTGTAGGTATTTTGGCAAAAATTTATCAAGTTTATTTTCTGTGTATTTTCACTAAGCTATATTTGTGTTATGGCCTTCATAGCATATGCATAGAAAGCATATGCAGGCAGCTTCTAACCTATTGGTTGATACTGTGGGGGAGTTACGTTAGGATTTAAACCAGATGAATTAATGCCCTTGGACCTGTCAATGACATTGCTTCAGTGTGTGGCGCTGCTGTTGATGTACATGGGAATTTCACTCATGCAAATCATGGTACATAGTCCTTGAGAGAGGCTTCAGTTAAGTGATTGGCGGTCAGTAACATGGGAATTGATAGTAAGCTGTATTTGAAATGCCCTGCTGCAGTCTTAACCTCATTCATTTCAGAGAACTGAAACCAGAAGATATGTGGATCTGATACTTAATTAGTTTTATAACCTTCATATCTTTAGTTTATTTTCCCCATAATGGGCTTGCATGTAAAAGAAGATGCAGGTGCAGCTGTGAATATAATGCAGATTTTTTTGATTTTTAGTACAAGAAAAATGTGCTTGACCTTTTAAAAATTATTTAAATTACTTAAAAATTATTTTTCTACTTGCCTGGATCTTGTTATGTGGGAACACTGCTTACAACTCTGCTTTCTACGAATATGTAAAATATATACATTAATTCTTAAAAAAGGAATAGTTCATCGGTCTCCAAATATGGCCCTTTTGCTTTTGGATACTGTTGCTCCTCTATTCTGCTCTGTTATTAATCAACTTTGCATTGTACAACATAATTTTCTGTTGCATTGATTCCATGGTGGTAAGAATCTTAGAAGAATCTTATTTACTTTTTATGCTACATGGAAATACATATTCAGTGATACATAGAGGAGTTTTATGAAATGAAGATGTTAATCTACATGTGTAAGCTTCCTTGACCTTTATCTTAGAGTCAGTGACATGTGTGACAGAAGATGAGCTCAGTGCAGTTACCTTGTTGTCCACCAAAAGAGCAGCTGAGGGAAATTCCAGCCATGTTTGTCTTATACCCCCGTCTTACACCCTCTCACTGCTGCTGCAGCCCTGTTTTTTACATCTCTGCTGCTGCCTCCGCACTTTCTGTGTCTTTGAGCTGTTCCTGCTTTTTCTTTTCTACTGAATGTTGAGAGTGCACTCCAGGGATTACGAACAGCGAAGGTGGGAGCTACTTGGGCTGATCTCAAAGGCTGATAGGGCTCTGCCAGTGGGGACTCTAGTGGCAGTGACTGCAGCAGAGAAAAACTGGATTGCTACTCAGGCAGTAAGCTGTTCTTGGGTATTTTTTTATTATTTGGGTTTTTGGTTAGGTTACGGTTTGTTATTTGCTTTTTTCCCCTTTTTCTAAAGATTGGGGAGAGCTGGTGTGTGTAGGAAATGAAGGGAAAAATGAGGGATTTAAAAAATATGTAACTTTCCTTTGAAATACTTATTGCCTTGTACAGATGGTGAGGGCTTACCTACCCCCACCCCTTTCCCTCCATGAAATAGAATTCCAGTAAAACTTCAGGATGCTTCCCTGTGGCCTATGCTCCAGGTTTGACTTAACTGTGAATCTTTCAACTACTGTGAACGTCGGGTTTGGTTCCTACAGACGTGGTATAGGGGAAAGTGATTTGCTAGCATCTGAATGCAAGTGGGTAGATTGTCATGTGACAGATTGTCATGTGCACAGTCAAGCTTGATTTTCATTTTATTTTGAAGTGCTTTGGGCATATTTCTATTCCAAAATACTTACTTTTCTACTTCGGATGATGACAATAGTTAGTGATATGCAGAAAATCAATTTATGCTCCTATTTACCAAGTACTGGGGCTAAAATTTCGTCATTGTATAAGAGTGAGCAGGTCCTAACCAAAGATGGTCAGCATTGAGTGAGTCTTTGCTTTTTAAATGAAGGAATGGATGGTATTAGTTTGTGGAAATTGCAATCTGTGATGATTACTTCTTGAAGAGAGCCAAAATGCTACTGTTAAAAGATGGCTTATGAGAGCAGACAACAGATTGACTGCCAGAGCAAAGTGGCAGGAAAAGTTGGTAGGAACAACCACACACAATCAAATAAAATCTGTCACTGTCTGCTTTTTCCTTTTTTTTTTTTTTTTTGGTGTGCATGTGTGAGAATGATGCTTAGAATCATTGTCCTGGTACATAAATGAACAGTGGGAAATAGTTGTGTGGATTTGAGAGATGCTCTGGAAATGCTGTTGTGTTTTTTTGGAAAACCTGCTGATCTGAGTGGAAGCCTGTAATTGTGTCCTGCACAGCCAGAGTAGCAACGTTGTAGCTGCAGCCTGGTCCTGTTGTGCTTTGGAGGGACATACAAGAGTGTGAGAAAGGAAGGTGGAAGATTCAAGATGGGCACATTTCTCCTCAAGGGTGAATGGAGCCAGGACAGCTTTTAGTCTGTGAGCGAGGCAATGTGCTGTGGCTTTGGAACCGGTAGGTTAAGGAATTTTTTCTTTGAGAGTATGAACTAAGCCCTTCGTGAATTCCAGAGCACAAAAGAAACAAAATGTTGCAGTGAGCATTTGAGCACCATTCAGTTACAGAAATGGTGCTCAGAAGAAAGAAGCACACTGGGCTCAAAGATAAGCTAGAGGCTATGATGTCTGGGAGGTGTGAAGTGGGAAAGGTTCCTTGACAAGGGAAAGAAACCCTATGTGCTGATGTTGCAATCGCTCTGATTTCATATAAAGTTGTTAGATATTTTTTATGAAGTTTTGCATGGTGCCTTTTTTTACTAGTATTCCAGTTTTGACTTACTTAGACAGTGGTATTATCTGTGTGACTAAAGCAATTCTAAATATGAAAAAAAAAATTGCTCCCTACCTCATTGCTATTCAGACAAACCCAAAACATACCAGCCCCACATCCAAAACACCCATGTGAAGTGTTTATTGCAAAACCAGTGGTATCTATGTGTGATGTGTGGAGGGTGGGGGTTAGATTCAATATGCTTCTTATGTGTTTTAGAATTATTTTCTATATCTATGAAATTGAAGCAATTTATGCAACTAGTGAAATGAATCTTGAAGTTCTGTGATAATGCTCTTACTGTCATTTGGCTACGTCACTGTTGTCTGTCTGGACAATCACGTAAAAAGATACAGCACCTTGGAACTAGACCACTTGACCAAAAAACCACTAATAACCTAAGAGCATTTGTTATGTCATGAAAATATTTGAATTCATATATAAAAGCTGTTGTAATTGTAAATTGTATTAATGGAAGCTTTTGTCCTACTTGTAAGTCAGACATGAGATAATATGAAGCTGTACAGATGCAGAAGGTTATTTTCTTTTAAAAGGGGTTTCGGATGACTTCACCATTTGAATTACTGGAGATGTTCCTCTGTGTATCTGTTGTAAAGTAACAGCTCTGGTGCAGTGTAAATAAGGATAATATGTCTCTTAACATGTAGTATTTGTTTTGGAGTTATACCAGAACTTTATAATTACTTTGGTATTTTACAGAGATCTCATTCTGAGAAGTAAACAAACAAGGAAAGTCAGGGTGTTTTTACAGCATTAAAATTTATAGTTGCATTTAGTGTCAGAGAAATAGTCTTAAAGGAGAGCAGACAATATTGACAATATTTTCTTTCTTTGCTGATGTTCTGTAGAGTAGGTGAAGTGCATCTGAAGAAAGGGGTATGTGTGGGTGTCTCCCAGTTTTTTCTGTGGCTGTGGCATCCACACTGTTAGCAGTGTATTCTCTGGAAGGACTGAGATGACACAGGTCAAATGTGAGCATAATATTAGACTGTCAGATTCCAAACTTTTTTGCTCATGACCATCTGGCCTCTCTAGGTCCATGCTTACTTTTGCTGATATGGACGATGCATGTTGGCCGTTGCGCTGCTGTGGTACAGCGTGCTATTGATGGGGGTGTTAGTGGAAGGGAAGGGATCTAGCAGAACTAACCTCCTGGGAAAGCTGGGACTCCCCATCCAACCCCCCTGTCATGGAGATCGGCATTGGTCTCTGCAGCAATGCAGCTGTCCCACACATGTCAGTCCATCTACCTTCTCACCTCTTTGGGAGTAGATGAAGATTAAGCAGATAACTTAGTGGTAATGCTACAGCTTTCTGAATTTTTCAGAATCTTCTTTGTCAAAAGAATTTAAGCTAGGTAAAAAAGTACTTTGGGACATCTTGTTCCATTTATTTTTTTAAGACTATTCTTCATAGAAATCTCTGGAGAGTTCTTCTTAAAACAGATGGTACAATGTGGGCCATTGTAATGCAATTTTCTTTGTAAAATGCTGTGTCCCAGGGCAAATTTACCACAAATGGAGCAATCGTGATGTCCCATAAAAGAGAAGATGTGTTTTTGCAACATTTGATAGATCTAAAAAATATGCATAACTCTGTCAACTCTGCCAAGAAAGCAAAGCTTGCTATTTTCAGTAAAGTATTTTTGGGCTTTTGGAGTATTTTGAAGCTGCTAGTACAGTAACTGCTTTGACTATTTAAGAAAACTTTGTACATCCAACATTTTAAACATCAGTAAATGCAGTATTATCTAGGATTATGACTGGCAAGAAGATATGTTAGATATCACTTCCCTTGAACTTCCTGGCAGAAAAAGAACACATTTTTTTTAAAATATTATTTACTGCAACTTCTTAGTTAATGTGTATAGACTTTTAAAGCCATAAAGTAAAGGAATACTGCATAGATATCAAAATAGAAATACTTAAGGGTCATCTTTCTGGTTCACAACTTATCAGTAAAAGTAGGTATCTCATCTATTATCC
Organism: Actenoides lindsayi; assembly: GCA_025331215.1. Classification (NCBI taxonomy): domain Eukaryota; kingdom Metazoa; phylum Chordata; class Aves; order Coraciiformes; family Alcedinidae; genus Actenoides; species Actenoides lindsayi. The sequence goes on along the minus strand of WTSP01026736.1, from coordinate 6,212 downwards.
GTGCCAGCTTGGATTTAGTAATTAATTAAGCAACACTATTGTAAGAGGTTCACTACCATTATTGGTGACACCTGTTATTAAAAGGGCTAGATAAATTTCATGAATAAGTAAAATAGGGGAGAAATATGAAAGTGATATTCATCAAAATATTCATTTCTGTTCATACAAACATATATATGTTCATAATTTCACCTTTATCGTAGGCGAATGATAACAAGATATAATAGCAGTCATGTTCAATATAGTTATCCTGAAGAAAAATGAAAATAGGAAACACAATTTGATGTTGTACATATGACAGGATATTTTTGCAGTGAATTTTGTCTACGCTAACTCTATGTTTTTAATACTTTTAAGAAGCCAAAAGAAATAACTTGCTTATTTTAGTTGTGCCAATTTAAGAAATGCAAGCTAAGTCTAGTGATGCAGTTGGTGCCTGGGAACCTTGAGGACTGGAAACTACTAGTTAATGTTAGAGATCTATAATAATCTCTTGAATAATTTTTTGTTTTGTGTATCTGAGAAGGACAGAGTCTGAAAAAGGCCAAATGCACTGTATTCTCAATCACTTTTGAAAAGAGTATTTGGCATTTTGCCATTTTATATTTCAAATAGCAGCAACTTTTTCTTTATTTCTCCTTACTCTGCTTAAGGTATGTGCCTTTTCCCCCCTTAAGGGGAAAGACAGCACAGTAGTTAAGATTGGAGACTAGGTGATCTGTATTTGGTTTGTACTCTAATGCACATTGCTCAGATTATCCATCTTACTTTTATTTAGGGTGCTTTAACTGGGACAGAGATGTGTATACATTATGAACATTTCTGCCCTTTGGGCTATAGGCTGAGGCCCTGGGAGCCTCTGCCCAGCACCATTCTGGATAGGGCTTGGGCTTGGCACCTGGCCCATCTCTGTGGAAAAGGAATGGAGCTTCTGAAATTGGATGGGAGCCATGACATTTTCCAACCATGTCCCCAGTGTGGGTGACTGGAAAACCAGGAAGGACCCTGGGGCAAACCACAGTACACACACACAAGTAATTTAAAAACAGCCACAGATTTCTGGAATGGTGACATTATTAGGTGTACATAGCTGAATTTGTAAGTGATAACGTTTCCTTGGCAGTATCTACTTCCTTTGAACTACTTCTTGTTTTAATTAATGGCATATTAACTAAAGCTAGCTGTACATGACAGTCACTGAATTTTAATTAAAATTCTGTAGTTTGACTAACTGGATATCAGTGATAATTTCTATAATTCACAGTTTATTCTGAATTATTAAATACTTTTTATTTGGCATTTAGACTTGAATTTACCAATTCAAACTTGATAGTATAGATATAAATAAAACTGTTAAGTCATAGGACTGTTTTATTGACTTAAATTAGCACTATTTGTGTATAAATATAATCAATTACAGATCTCAGTTCAGTTCCTGACTTTTCCACATGCTTCCTATGCATGCAAATTATTTGAGAAGAAATATTTCAGTGTGTCTAGTGAATTTGAAATGCAATAATTAATGCTATCTGAGAGCCAATTTTTAAAATTCAGCACTAAGTCTATATTCATTTTTAGGAATTCTAGTTCTCCACTTTCCATAAAAAGGGAAATCTTTCTCATATTTTCTGGTCTCTGTACTTAAAAGTTAACAGGTCTGTCCCTTGTGTATGTCGTACTGTCAGTGATATAGTCAATCTTATCTCAGTTTCTGCTTTTATAATACAAGCACATAATAATAACATAATTAGTAGTTATTTGATATTTTTCATCTGTTCCATTGGTTCAGCCAGCTTGTAAAGGATGAGCAAAAAAATGAGGTGTGTTCAGGCACTGCCTGGACATCAGAGTGCAGACACTCTGCTTTTGGTCAGAAAAGCAACATGATGCTCAGGCTACATAGTCCCAGTTGCCCAGTTCAGCTCAGCTCTGGGATTTCTGCCTGCATGATCCTTAGAGCTAAGGCTAAACAATAGTACCTCAAAGTATAAATTGCGGATTTGCGTGGGCATGGGTGTGCATGACCTGATATGGATGATCTTTCTCTGTGATGTTTTCTTGTTTCTTTGTGGGTGTTTATTTTTATTTTTTTTTTTTGTCTTTTGGCTAATAGTCATCCTTTATTCTTGGGTAAAACAACACATGTTATTTGGCATGCCTCAAATGATAAAACAGAGGACATAACTGTCTTTTGATTTAGTGTAAATTTAAGGAAAAAGAAATGAATTAATTATAAAAGATACTGGGATAGAACAAAACCTCTTCTGTGAATGTCCATTGGAACCTATAAACAGGTTAATGTTAAATTTATTTTCTCATTTTGAGAATAGAGAGTTTGAGGCTTTAGCTGATCTTAGGTGAATGTTCTCAGAAGATAAACTTCTTTTTCATTAGTAAGTAACTATAAACTAAAATATATATATTTTTTTTTCCAAATGTCATGTGCTCTCTACCAAAATAGGATGACTGTAGTAAACTGAGTGATTTACAGATCACATAGCTGTGATATTCTTGTGATATAAAGAGGATGTAAATGGAACAAACATTTTTAGGCTTATTTCATATTTGGAAAAATTAAGTTGTGCATGTTTTAATACCGAATAGGTGAAAGGAATGACTCATAAATAACATCATTTAGTAAAGTTAAACACTATTATTTCAGTTAACATAACTGTTTCTAAAAGTCACATGTTCTGTAATTGATGAAAGTGAGTTTTATGTGGGTGGCTCCTGGGAAGACAGTTATACATGTAGATCTCATGCCTGTTGATAAGAGTAGGCCACACAAAGGACTTTGTGAAATCTCCTAATTTGTGATCAATTCAGGGTGGAACAATAGAGAATAATTCTTAACCCCCTAAAAATCTGCTTTTTCAAAGGAAATAAATAAAAATTGCATTTATATTCTCTTGCAAGATTTCCTTGGAATCCAAGCTCTATAATAGACATATTTAATGTACAGTCTTCTCATAAAACATCCAGACCTTTACTGACAACTTTGTGAAGGGAGATGGACAAAAATCTACTGCAGTGGTTACTGACTAATTATAGATTGAGCTATATAAAGCAATTATAGGATAAAAATGTTGAAAAACAATGAAAGAGAAAATGAGACTTAAAAAGCCTGTGCCTGTTTGTAAGTAACAAGGTTTTCCTTCATAATTTCTCTCTAGTAATAGAAAACTGAACATAAACCTTGTAGGTAATTTGCAGGTTTATATGGAAAATCTACGGGTCCAATTTTTTAACTTTTTTAGTTATCAGTGTAAATGAAATTTTAAACATTTCTTTTTGAGACCCCATTCTTTCAGTGAGCAGATCTTCAGTTGGTCTAAAGATTATTATACATGCAATGTATAATAATATGTTGTATATATAATAATACATAAATGTTAAGTTGTAGGATCAAAAAGTTTAAGGGAAACAATTTAAAAGGACTTGAGCTTCTGACTTGCAGTCGCAGTGCTTCATCTGGGAAACTAACAAAACCAGGAAAACAGATTGCAGGTTGAAAGCAGGCTTTTACAGATATGAAAGAGTGTAATAGATAAGGTTTGCAGTTGTTTGTAAAAGATAAGAATGTATATTCACGGAGTTGGTACATCTGTAATTAGTATTACCGGGAGTGGTAGCACTCTTTGATACCTCTGTTCTGTGTGGGAGTGGAGTCCAGAACATTGAATTATGTAATTATTCTGCTTACAGAAGAACAAATGCAGGGTTACCAGTCCGCTGTGTATTATATTTTTCATTTTTTATTAATGAAGAGGAATTCTTTAATAATTTAAGCACAGAAAGAAAAATAAACTATTTTCTTCTTGCTTTTATTCTGCTTTCTGTACTTTATTACTCCCTTTGATTTCTGACTTTTCATTAGTTACTATATTCTAATATGTAAGTCTTTTTGACGTAAGGCTTGAAAATGTTGTGAGAATGGACTAAGGGTTTTTTGTTTTTCTTTCCCCACTAGATTTATTTATATATTTATTTTAAAGGTAATCAAAATTAAATGCGTACAAACATTGTATACCTTTTGCTTTTTAAAGCTATGGTAAAAACAAATTGTACAGAAAATGATTAAGTGACAATGTTTATTATTCAGGAGTATACATATAGATCACTTTTAGTTTATGACAAATAATAGTCAATAGCAAAAGGAGGATGACCCACACTAGAAGATGTCTAGTGCTGTAAAACATGTTCTAGTATGTAGATTAGTTAATACTTGTTTGGCTCTTAACTACAATTTGTGGTTAACTTTAAAACTCCCTTGGACAAAATTCTATGCGTTTCCAGTGGAATTGCCAGAAGGTGAGGAAACACAACTGTCAATATTCAGTAGAGTCTGGGGAATTTGTTTCAAATTTCAAGCTACAGTCTTGTCAAGTGAGTTCAGTTTTGTATCCAATGATTGCTTATATAAGGCACATTGCTCACTGGAATATAGTAAGAACTTGTCTTGCATTTATCTTCTGCCTCTCTTCAAGTAATTTTGAGCATGTTTTATTACTGTATTTTAAGCAGGCTGTTCCCAAGTTTATCAGTAATGTAGGCAAAACATCTGGGAGGTGCCAAAATTGGATATCTGTCTTCACAGGCTCCTGAAGACATGTGATGGTCTTGCCCCCGGGATGTCTGGAGGAGCAAAGTGCCATCTGTGGCCTCCCAACAGTATATTGATCAGTCTTTACACAAAGGAAGCAAAACCAAAAATAAATCCTGAAGGATACATGTGTGCAGTCCAGACCTGCAATAGGATACTAACCACCCTTTTCTCTCAAACTATGTAACAACATAGTGTAAGTTAAATTCCAAATTGATCTTAATTTATACTTAGCTTGAAGTTTCCTGCATCTGTTCTCAAACTTGAGGAAAGGGTTATGTGCCTGAAAGCTTCACGATTTACAAAATATTTTACTTCTTTCTGCCAGTCCCACATTTCTCCTATATTTAGATAATTGTACTTACAATAGCAGTAATGTTAGTGTCAAGGACTACTGTGTAAAAACATAAGCTAAATCTGAGGAGAATTAATTGCAACATTTAAAGAGAAAAAAATAATTAGGTAGGTCTCCAGAGAAAAACATACTAGAAAAAGATAACAGAAATGCAAAGCCTGTCTCCAGAGGAAAAGTATTTCAGAAATGCAAGTATAATATAAGCTATCTCAGCCAAAAAATTTCCAAGGGAAAGAGGAGAGAGGATCAACATTTTTTATTTTTATTTTTTTCTTTTTTTTTTTTTTTTATTCCCTTTAGGATGGGAAGAACACAGGGAAACAAATTAAGAAAAATAAGATCTTTCTATTGAAAACTGAACACCATGGAAAAAGAACACATGTTCTTTTGTGGCATAAGACTAATTTTATACCTTCGTCAATTAAAAGTACAATTAAATACTAATTTTTACTTTTTTTAAAATCCATGGGAATGTTGACTGTTGTTCCCTACAAAACTTTCTGGAGGCAGTTTAGCATGTTTAGAATGGTGGGATTTAGGATGGAGTCTTTGGATGAAAGGCTGAACATTTACAATATAAGGACTTAATATTCTGAAATCGTTTAAGTGGAGGACAGAAATTTCATTGTTGTCATCTTATATTACTCTGAAAAAAAGTAAATTCAACCCAGGTGGTGTTGTTAGTGGGTAAATGTGTTATAGTTGTGTCTTTACAACTGTAAGTCTGTCTGGGTGGGACAGAACAGAGGGGTGAACAAATAAAGGACCCTCATCAGAAAATGCATATCCATCCCTGAACAGCTCTCTTGTGTGTAGTTCCACAAGTGGCAGTTCTCTACCTCGTTTTAGCCAATGGCATCATATAACCTGTGGGAAGATTGATGAGGATGTAAGATAAGAGACTCAAGGTGTGCATATGCTGTTGAAAGACATAAGGCCAAGATGCCTTAAAGTCAGGTACTGAGAGCTGGGAAACTTGACAGCAGAGACTTCAGCATTGCTTGGGCATGTGCATAGGAGTCTGGGCAGAGATTCAGAGGCCTGCCTTGGGACTTGTGATGCTTGTCCAACTTGACTATTCCCTTTTGGCTTTGTTTCAGTTAAACTGCCTCACATGTACTCCGCTTGTGCATCCACACCTCTGGTGGCAGTGTGAATATGCTGTCAGAGCAAGTGCTAGTGTGGTGGGTTGACCCTGGCACGGCACCAGGTGCCCACCAAGCCCTTCTATTGCTCCCCCCACCCCCGTCAGCA